>RJWJ010019046.1:0-30786 GCA_004363605.1 Indri indri
ACAGAGTCTCACTCTTTTTGCCCGGGCTAGAGTGCTGTGGCGTCAGCCTAGCTCACAGCAACCTCAAACTCCTGGGCTCAAGCAATCCTTCTGCCTCAGCCTCCCGAGTAGCTGGGACTACAGGCGTGTGCCACCATGCCCGGCTAATTTTTTCTATATATTTTTAGTTGTCCAATTAATTTCTTTCTATTTTTAGTAGAGATGGGGTCTTACTCTTTCTCAGGCTGGTTTCGAACTCCTGAGCTCAAACAATCCACCCACCTCAGCTTCCCAGAATGCTAGGATTACAGGCGTGAGCCACCACGTCTGGCCCCAGTTTCAATCTTCTGTATGTGGATATCCAGTTTTCCCAGCGCCACTTATTGAATAGAGATTCTTTTTCCCAATGTGTATATTTGTCTGCTTTTTTGAAGATTAGATGACAGTATGAGGATGGTTTTATATCTGGGATCTCTGTCCCATTCTAAAGGTCTATGGCTCTGTTCTTGTGCCAGTACCATGATGTTTTGGTTACTATAGCCTTGTAGTAAAGATTGAAGTCTGGCAGACTGATGCCTCCCAATTTGTCATTTTTGCTTAAAATTGCTTTGGCTATACGAGGTCTTCTCTGGTTCCACACGAAGCATAAAATTATTTTTTCTAGATCTGCGAAAAATGATGATGGTATTTTGATAGGGATTGCATTGATTCTGTAGATCACTTTAGGTAGTATGGACATTTTAACAATATTGATTCTGCCAATCTGTGAGCATGGTAGGGTTTTCCATCTGTTTACATCCTCCACAATTTCTTTTCTCAGTGTTTTGTAGTTCTCCCTATATAGGTCTCTCACCTCCTTAGCTAAATATATTCCTAAATATTTAATTTTCTTCGATGCTATTGTGGAAGATGTTGCATCTTTGATTTGATTTTTGGCTCGACTGTTATTGGTGTATGTGAATGCCACTGATTTGTGTGCATTAGTTTTGTATCCTGAGACTTTACTGGATTTGTTTATCAATTCCGGGAGTCTCGTGGTTGAATCCTTGGGATTTTCTAGATATAATAGCATATCTTCAGCAAAGAGTGAGAGTTTGACCTCTTCTGACCCCATTCGGACACGCTTAATTCCTTTCTCTTTCCTGATTGCTCTGGCAAGGACTTCCAGCACTGTGTTGAATAAAAGTGGAGATAGTGGGCAACCTTGCCTGGTTCTAGTTCTAAGCAGAAGGCTTTCAATTTTTCCCCATTCAATATGATATTGGCTGTGGGTTTATTGTATATGGCCTTAATAATTTTAAGGAATGCCCCATCTATGCCTATTTTGTTAAGGGTTTTTATCATAAAATTGTGCTGTATTTTATCAAATGCTTTTTCTGCATCTGTTGAAAGGATCATATGGTCTTTGTTCTTGCCTTCATTTATGTGGTGAATTACATTTATAGATTTGCGTATGTTGAACTAGCCTTGCATCTCTGGGATAAAGCCCACCTGGTCATGATGAGTTAAAAAAACATGAGTTAAAAAAAAACATGATGAGTTAAATATCTTCTTTTTAAAAAATTCAGACATTTATCTCTCTACCTTATATTTTTTGTTGAATAATAATCTATTTTCCCCATAGTTTTATGATGGTGACTTTTTATATATTAGGTTTTCTCTCTCTCTCTTTTTTGTCTGATTTATTTATTTCTTTCAATATATTTAGAAGGTACAAGTGTTTTTTGTTATATGGATGAATTGTATAATGCTGAAGTCAGAGCTTTTAGCATACCTGTCACCAGAATAGTGTACATTATACCCAATGGGTAAGTTTTTATCCATCACTCCCCTCCGCCCTCTCCTGTTCTTAGTTTTTGATGTCCATTATACCACTTCATGACTATACATTCCCATCATTTAGTTCCCACATATAAGTGAGAGCATGTTGTATTCGTTTTTTCATTCCTGAGATACTTCACTTAGGATAATGTTCCCCAATTCCATCAAGTGCTACAAAAGACAGTATTTCACTCCTTTTTATGTTTTTATGTCTGAATAGTACTCCATGGTGTGTGTGTGTGTGTGTGTGTGTGTGTGTGTGTGTGTAAAACATTTCCGTTATCCACTCATCAGTTAATGGGCACTTAGATTGATTCCAAATTCTGCATTTGTGAATTATGCTCTCATCAACATTTGGGTGCAGTTGTCTTTTTTATAAAATGACATCTTTTCTTTGGGTAGATACCCAGTAGTGGGGTTGCTGGATTGAATGGTAGGTCTACTTTTAGTTCTTTAAGGAATCTCCATACTACTTTCCATAGAAAAGTAGTACTAGTTTACATTCCCACTAACAGGGTATAAGCATTTCCTATGCACTGCATCCATGCCAACATCTATTGTTTTTTGACTTTTAATAATGGTCATTCTGACAGGGGTAAGGTGATATCTCATTATGGTTTTAATTTGCATTTCCCTAAGGATTGTGATGTTGAGCATATTTTCATATGTTTTTTGGCCATTTGTCTATCTCCTGTTGAAAAAATTCTGTTCATGTCTTTTGCCCACTTTTTGATGGGGTTATTTGTTTTTATCCTGCTGATGTGTTTGAGTTCTTTGTAGATTCTGGATATTAGTTCTGTGTCAGATGTATAGTTTGCAAATATTTTTTCCCATTCTATAGGCTTTCTCTTTACTCTGTTGATTATTTCTTTTGTTGTGTAGAAAATTTTTGGTTAATTAAGTCCCACTTATTTGTTTTTGTTGTTGCTATATTTGCTTTGGGTTCTTAGTCTAAATTATTTGCCTAGGCCAATGTTGAGGAGAGTTTTTCTTACGTTATTTTCTAGCATTTTGGTGGTTTCATATCTTGCATGTAAGTCTTTTATCCATCTTGAGTTAACTTTTGTGTATGGTGAGATATAGGGATCCAGTTTCATTCTTCTGCATGTGGCTATTCAATTTTTCTGCACTATTTATTAAAGAGAGCATCCCTTCCCCAATGTATGTTTTTGTCTGCTTTTTCAAAAATCAGTTAGTTGTAACTATATGGCTTTATTTCTGGGTTCTCTTTTCTGTTCCATTGATCTGTGTCCACCTTTATACCAGTGCCATGCTGTTTTGGTTACTGTAGCCTTGTAGTCAGGTAATGTGATGCCTCCAGATTTGTTCTTTTTGATTCAGATTGCTTTGACTACTTGGCCTCAAATTTCCATATGAAATTTGTGATTTTTTTTTTTTTTAGATCTGTGAAAAATAATGTTGGTATTTTTATGGGCATTGCATTGAATCTGTAAATCACTTTGGGCAATATGGACATTTTAGCAATGTTGATCCTTCTAATCCATGAACATGGAATGTTTTTCCATTTGTTTGTGTCATCTATGATTTCTTTTATCAGTGTTTTGTAGTTCTACTTGTAGACATCTTTCACCTCCTTGGCTGAGTATATTCCCAGGTATTTTATTTTCTTTGCAGCTATTGTCAATGGTATTGAGTTTTTGATTTGGCTCTCAGCTTGACTGCTGTTGTTGTATAGAAATGGTACTCATTTGTGAAAATTAATTTTGTTACCTGAGACTTTACTGAATTTATTTAGCAATTCTAGGTATCTTTTGGAGAAGCGTTTAGGGTTCTCTAGATACAAGATCATATCATTGTCAAACAGGGATAGTTTGACCTCTTCATTCCCAATTTGGATAACATTTATGTCTTTGTCTTGCCCGAAACCTTTGGTTAGGACTTACGGTACTATGTTAAATAGAAGTGGTGACAGTGAAGATCCTTGTCTTGTTCCAGTTCTTGGGGAGAATGCTTTCAACTTTTCCCCATTGAGTATGATGTTGGCTGTGGGATTGTCATATATGGCTTTTATAATTTTGAGGTACGTTCCTTCCATGCCTAGTTTGTTGAGGGTTTTTCCATGAAAGGTGCTGGATTTTATCGAATGCTTTTTCTGTGTCTATTGAGATGATCATATGGTTTTCGTTTTTAATTCTTTTTATGTGGTCAATCACTTTAGAACTAGACTCTATCACTTACTGTTTGACTTTGGACACATTACTCTGTTTCTTTGTGCCTCAGGTTTCTCATTTGTGAAATGAAGGTTAATTCATTTATTGATTCAATTAATATTTATTGAGGGTCTCCTGTGTATCAGGCATTCTTTTAAGATCTGCATATACAGCAGTGAACAAGGTACCTGACCTTTGAGTTTATCCTACTTGGAGTTCTTGTAGCTTCTTGGGTATGTAGGTTAGTGATTTTTTTAAAAATCAAATTTGAGAAGTTATTAGCCATTATTTCTTCACATTGTCCCTATCACTTTCTCTTTCTTCTCTTCTTCTGGGATTCCTGTCATATATATGCTGGTAGTTTGATGGTTTCTCACAGGTATCTGAAGCTCTGTTCATTTTCTTCATTAATTGTTCTTTCAGTTTCTTGGTCTGGATAATCTTAATTGACTTATCTTTGAATTTTCTGATTCTATCATAGGCCAGTTATGCTATGAAGAAAAGACAGAGAGGAATGTTGGGATGGGCACTACTTTAGGTAGGTAAGGCCTTTTTGAGAAGATGGCATTGGGTTGAGACCTGAATGAGACAATTTGTGTATATCCATGGAAAAGAACAGCAAGTGTGAAGGTGACCGATTGTACTCAAGGAATAGAAAGAAGAATGTTGAGTGACTTGAGGACACAGAGTAGGCTAAATCATGTAGGGCCCTGAGACCATGACAAATAGTTTGGGATTTTTTTTTTCTGTTTTCAAAACAGAGACAATGAAGAGTTTTCAGTAGGACATGTCGGGATCTAATTTAAACTTGAAAAAAAAATCACTTTGATGATTGGAGAATAGTGGAGCACCAGGGAGTAAAATTTGAGTCAGGGAGATTACTAATGAGGAAATCATAAAATACATTTTTAAAAATACAATTTTTAAAAATACATTTTTTCTAGGACATTATATTTATTTTTATTACTATTATCATTATTATTATGATGTGGTGTAAGAGTACAACCAAAGAATATTCTTAAGGCCCTATTGTTGCGAAAGGATGGGGTTTTCTCTTTGGTTGAGAGTTAGATACTTCATACTTCCCTTGGTCATGGTAAAATACTAATATCTGTTTGCTAAAGATGGTGGGCTGTTCTCAGATTGAATTATAGGCTGTGCTTCCAGGGGTTGGAGAAAGGGGTTGGTCATTCCCTGGGGATCTCCATAGACCAGTGCATTTGATGGTAATTTCTGTGCTCCTACTTGAGCTCTCCAGATGTGCAACACAAATAAATGTTCTAATTCTGAGAGATTTATTTATTTATTTTTAAACTCACTGCCCATTGTTCTAAATCACCCTGAATCTGCAAAGGAATCTTTATTATTTAGGCAGACTGGAATTTTTTCATAGAGAAATGGGAGGACTTCATTACAGTTTCAACACACATTGGCATGCTTGGAGCAATTCAGAAGGACGTCAGAGAATTTTGAGAATTTAAGCCAAACTACTTACTCCATCTTAATAAGGTTGTGACTTGATGTTTATTTTATCAGCAAATATTCCCATAAGTACCAGGTAATTGGGCTTTATTCTATGGCCTGAAGGCCAATATCCTGCACTTGGTGAAACCAACTAAAAAAGTGAATTCCAAAGATGGAATTTCTCCATGGAAAATGTGTTGCTTACAGCCTTTGGTATTCACACCTAAGGCCTGTTGGCAGCTGTTCTTTGGACAGCTGAAACAGGCATGGTGGTACATAAAGGTAGTTTCTATGGAAACCTGAACCCAAATGATACTGGGGCTTTGAAGATCAAAGGCAACACCCTGAATTGTTTGGAGAGCCCAATGAAGGTTTCAGAACTTTATTGTTCTGCTCAGAAACCACTTCAGCCAAGGCTTTGGAACGCTTTCTTCTTCATGTGCATTAGAACTATGTGCATAAAATAGAAGTTTGTACTTTATTGTGAAATTATCTGTTCTAATTATTTTACCATCTCTTTTATAGCATCCATCTTTTCCATAAAGAAAATTGCCATCTTCCATTTTTCCCTTTCTCATCTTTATTTTAATAAATAGGTGAAGCAATAAGGCATACTGAATATGCTGAGCTTGTAAGTTTCGTAGCAGATAATAGTTTCTTCTTTTCATAAATCTTGGGTAACCTATTCAGTGTACCATTTTTTTCATACATTTTTCTTAATATATACAAATGATTGAGTTGCCAGGTGTCATGCTGCTGAATTGTAATTCTGCCTCTAAAGAAGGCTTTGACTCATAATAGTGTTCCCTCATATAAGTTAGCTGTTAAACTGATTCCTTATTTGGTATTTATGATACAAACCCTATTATTACAAAGTTAGCAGAAATTAAAGTAGAATAAAATATTTCCCATGAGTGTGTCTTCCCCAAAAGTATATTTTTATTTTGTGGATCTTGATTTAGGCATGTTTCTTCTGACAAGATCCCACTTTACGAAAGTCAAAATATCCTGACCAATGACACTAGGACATATTCTTCTCGGTTGATGGAGATAATCAAGATAAAAGATCTGAACATACTGCATTTGTCTGTGGGGATTTACATCCTTGGTTTCAAGGGACATTTTAGAGTCACCTTGGGTGTATTATGTTGAGTCACAGTATTCAAAAAGCATCATATTCGCTACCAAGTTAATGAAGACTATGTTACACCAAAATTTGTGATAATATTAATCTGTGCACATGGACAGAGAGAGCTGTATGATTTGGAGAAGCTTTATATGAAGTACTTATTTAATCCTTCATAGTCTTAGATTCTTCCAGAATCAAAGTAATCAAGCTATCTAGACTATATTCACTGGAGTCTCTCTCTCTCTGTGTATATATACATATACACATATATAATCATATATACATATATACATACACACGCACACACATGCTTAACTTTCCTGTAGGGAGAAAGTGCTTCCTTTCACTTCATAGAACTACACCTTCTCTGCTCCTGTTCTCTGAGGCGGTTCCATTTTGTCCCAGCCACATTTCCAGCCTAGCTCTACATATCATCTTTTTTTTTTTTTTTTTTTTTTTTTTTGAGACAGAGTCTCACTCTCTTGCCTGGGGCGAGTGCCATGGTGTCAGCCTAGCTCACAGCAACCTCAAACTCCTGGGCTCAAGCAATCCTACTGTCTCAGCCTCCCGAGTAGCTGGGACTACAGGCATGCGCCACCATGCCCGGCTAATTTTTTCTATATATATTTTTAGCTGTCCAATTAATTTTCTTTCTATTTTTGGGGGAGACGGGGTCTCACTCTTGCTCAGGCTGGTCTCGAACTCCTGAGCTCAGAACGATCCGCCCGCCTCGGCCTCCCAGAGTGCTAGGATTACCGGCGTGAGCCACCGCGCCCGGCCTACATATCATCTTTATTTCTCATTCCTGCTTTTACCTCTTACCTGCGAAGGATCAGGTGGACACTTGCAAAAACCTTCTTTCATTATACCTCTATTTTCTCCTACCTTCACTACCAAAAAAGGACATTTAACTTTGGATTGTGATATATCTTACTCTGGAATTTTAACTTCTCACTATGCAAAGCATTATGTTGAAATAGTAACCTATAACTAGGGTTTAAATCAGCCTAGCAAACTGGCTGTTTGTTATTTAATACGTAGAATCGTAGAACGAAAAGATACAGAAGGGACCTTGGAGAGCATTTATGAGTATTTTGCCATCATTTTGACTAAAGGATTTCTAACAACAAATGAAAAAGAGCAAATTCACCAGATGTCTGGTGATATAAAGTTACACCCAGAATGAGCATAACCTGTTTTTTTTTTAAACTACATTTAAATTTTGTTATTATTATTTTTATTTCAAAGTATTATGGGAGTACAAATATTTTTGTTTACATGGATCACTTTTATAATGCTTGAGTCAGAGTTTAAAGTGTGCCCACACCCAGATAGTGTTCATTGTACCTATTAGGTAGGTTTTTGCCCATCCCCTCCTCCCCCCCACCCCCCACTTGATTTCCTCTGGTCATCTCTGTCCCTCTCTACAGGAGGCAGCTGCCTGGAATGTCCAGGCTCCGGAGTCATACAGATTCCCTGGGATCCACTGGACCCCCCTGTTGCTCCACAGTCTGGCCCAAATGTCTGTGTGGGAATGAGGAAGATGAAACCTGAGGAGTTAAAGGCCTCCAGGGAGGACAAAGGTGCACAGCGGGTAGAGAAACAATATGGTGTCTGCTGTCCTGGCTCGGGGCTGTGATGACAGGAAGTGCCCCAGCAGGGGTGGGAGCCTGGTGCCTTGTCTACAAGAAACTCCCAGTTCACTGGTAGCAGTTGCTTTTGGGCTTGTGGGGGTAAAAAGCCTCTCCAGCAGCTCAGGGACCCACTGGCAGTCAGAGATGTGAGGGAGGGAGAAATAAACCACGGCACTTACCCTTTTCACTGGACTCCAAGCCTCTTGGCGGTTGGTTTCTGCTGATAATTTACTCCTTCTTGTTCTGCTCCACGACTTCTTCCCATGGAGTCTCTTGTAGGTTTTTCACCCTTCCCTCAATTACTCCTGATCTATGCTTGTTTATTTGTTTGTTTTTTCTCTTTCATCTAAAACTTGTCCTTCTTTCTGAGACTCTCTGGCAGCTGGTGTCTCTGGTCAGCCATCTTGCCCTCTCGCTTCCATAATATGTTTCTGAAGTCTATTATGTTATCTTAAAAAATTCTGCAACTTTGAAAAACTCCAAATTATATCCTCATTATTTCATAATAAAAGTAATGTTTTGAAATTGCTTACCATTGAGGACAATGGCCCCTGTTTATAATGCACCTTTATGTGACACCTAGCACATGTCCATGTACCTTGAGAAGTTTGTATACCCCAATAAAGAAAATACAGTCTGGGAAATTATGTTCTATGGTAGATGGGTAAACTGAGATCTAGACACATAAAGAGATTTTCTCAAGATAACCATGGCAAAATTACCATGAGAATTCGGGTCCAGTGACTTCCAGCTCAATGGGTTTCCCATGAAACTCTGACATAAGTTTCAACCTGATGTCTTTTCCACATGGGTTCCTGGAAGCTAACTAGGGTTTCTGTAAGTCAGGAAAATCTTTGGAACCTGACTGACCCCATGTAACCTTATTTCTGTGGTATATAAATGAAGCTGGAAAACTACTGTAAGAGTAATGTCTATATATGTCTCTGGCAGCACCTTGCTCAGAAGGGGAGTTGCGAGTGGGCGTGTGTGTCTGAGACAGTGGGCGAATGGAGGGTGAGTGGCGGTGGTGGCAGCGGTAGTGGGTAGCATTCAACGGTCGGTCATCATATTTTCCCATTTTCTGAAACCACTACTCTTTCCTGAAAGCCATTAATCTGGTTTTGGCTTCAGACTGCTGGAGGAAAGCATTATTTAGTGAGTGCTGCAGGGGCTGATTCTTGTGGAACTCATGAGACTTAGATCTGGATGATGTCAAAATGTTTACAAAATTTTGGATTTTCAGAGACATTTTGTTCTCTACTTAGGAACTTGGTCTAAATTGTTCTGTTCTCTATCTCCCATATAAAGTCAATGGATAAAAAGAAGAACTTTATTTGTTCCATATGAAAGATATAAAATATATTTGAGTGACAGAATGGCTGGATGAACCTTGGTGAATAACCGTTACTCAGATTTACATTGCCATTTTCGGAGGAGGCCAATGTGTAACTCCAAAGCTATGACCCAGTCTTCAGACCTTCATAAATAAGGGGAAAAGTTTTGCTATTCTAAACTAAATTGATGAGGAGAGAAAAGATAATATTATGTCCCTTGAAAGACTATTATATAAGTAAAATATACATATTCTAATTAATCAGACAGAAATAAGGAGAGCTCTTTATTCCTTTCTTTCATGGGTGAGATTAGAAAATTCTGGCTCCTTTCTTTGGTGAGATGTACTATTCATAGGTATCGATTATGTGACTACATTCACCAGATAATCCTGGCCTTCTACTCAGTGCCAGGCACTCCAGTAAAAGTTGAAAATACAAAAACGACTAAGGTTAGTTGTGCCCCCAATTTTCTTACAGTGTAATGGAAAGACAGCTGCATAAATAACAGCCATAATATAGTATAATAAGTAAGTTTTATGCTAGTGATGTAAACCAGAAGGCTTGTGTTAACTGATATTACCTTGGAGGGGGTTAAGGAGGATTTCACTGAGAAGGTAAGTTGAAATGTAAGGAAGTAGAAACATTTTTTTGCAAGCAAAAAGGGGGAAAAGGAGGGGAAGCCAGGCAAGGGCAAGGTGGTGGCAATGGGAACATGCCATGATCTGCTGGGGGAATGGCCAGGAGGAGAGGTGAGCACAGGTCAGAATGAGAAGGGCATTCATGGCATGCCCATGTGGATGTGAGTGCCAGCCAGGAACCACGTGGTCGAATATGGGCTCTTTAGAATGATTATCTCTGACAGAAGCTTGTAGAATTGACTGGGTGGTGGGTGGTGTGAGAAGACTGAAGAGAAAGGAACCAATTGTACCTAATTCTGTAATTCCTTTTTTTCATGCAAACTCAAAAAATTTTGCTAAGAATAAAGGCAGGCTTTAGAAAAGTTGATTTTATCTCTTATTGATAGGCAAAATGACAATAATAAAGAGAAAATGAAGTCGCATGCAGTGAAGAGTGGTGTAGGTACAGGAATTATGTGAGGAAAGAATAGAAATCTCTTCAAAAATGAGACATTCAGAAATATCTACTTGTCCAAGGTTGTAGGGATGTTGGAAGCAGTCACAATATGATCCCTTAGTCAATAGAGAAGAATAAGAAAGCACAGAGAAGGCGTAGCCTTATTATGTATTTATTTATTCCACATGATTTAATATTAAGTGAAAAAATATCCATGTATCGAACTTTTTGTAAAATAGCCATACCCCCATCCCCACATACCCACACCTTCCACCATTATCAACAGCCGGCACTAGAGGGGTACAATTGTTGCAATGAACCTACGTTGACACATTATTATCGCCTTGTCTTCGTTAGTTTCGGGCTGCTATAGCAGGATACCATAGGGCGAGTGGTTTATAAACAACAGAATTTTATTTCTCACCATTCTGGAGGCTGGGAAGTCTAAGATAAAGGCCCTGGCAGGTTCATTGTCTGGTGAGGGCCCACTTCCTGGTTCAGAGATGGTTGCCTTCTTGCTGAATCTTCACACAGTGGAAGGGGCAAGGGAGCTCCCTGCCATCTCTTTTATAAAGGCGCCAATCCCAATCATGACCGCTCCACCCTCATGACCTAGTCAACTATCAAAGGCCACACCTCTTAATACCATCACCTTGTGGGTGAGGATTTCAACACACGAATTTTAGGGGGACACACACATTCAGTCTACAGCACATCCAAAGTCCATTGTTTACATTAGGGTTTATGCTTGGTGTTGTACATGCTATGGATTTTTGATAAATATATAATGACATGTGTTTACCATTATAGTGTCCTATAGAATAGTTTCATTGCCCTAAAAATCCTCTGTGCTCTGTAAAACCTAGACGTAGTCATAATTTTTAAAGAAATATATATATATGTGTTATGTGTAAAAGATTAGAATTATTATAAGTTCAACAGCATGTTTTAAGAGTGCTTATACAGGCTAATACATTCAAATTTCATGCACAGATACAATGAGATCCGTGGGGAAAGAAGCTCCACTTACTTCCATCCAAGAGCAGGGAAATAAATATATTAGGGATGTGTAAATAATTTCAAAATATCCATATTCGTATTGAAGGAGGGCACTCAGAGCCCCAGATGCTCATGTCGTCCACATTTTCAGACACTGCAGCAGCAGTGTGAATATGTTAAGAAATCCCAGGATAACTGTACTCTGCAAAGCAACCATGGTAGTGGTGGTATCGTGGTGTCGTGGGGGTGTACATGTGGAGAATCAGGCTCTATGATTTTTCTTAAAAGTGTACTTACCTACACGGGAGCAAACAAATTAATGGTAACATTTAAAGGGAAAAAATGACTCAGGGAAAGACATTCTAGGAAAAAATACCTAGCAATCTAAATAAAGCCTGTTTCAGATTTTCATGTTATCTTTTGTTCCCGCTAATTTTGGAAATATATTTGTTAGAGCAAGAGGATGAAATATTATTCAATTACAAATGGAATCAAAAGCAATTTCCATAGCATTCTTTAAATAGGAGTTACAGCTTTGTTTGAAGATAGATAGACAGTTGTAAGATTAAAGCTAGGACAGACCAAGTACATAGTTTTGGAAAATAAAAGGCTGATATTTTAATTAAATCCAAAATTAGAAGATTAAAAAACAGGAAGTGATCGATTATGTTTTGCAGGGTAAAATAATCATTCTAAGAATGCTTTTTCTTTTGCCCATCATAACCCGCTTTCCTGTGAATTAAAAGTGGGCACAATTGTCTTATAAAGAACATTAGAATGCCACCTTTTGGAATAATTTCCATTTTTTGTGGTGTTTAAATAAGGGCATGTTTTGGACATACTTGAGAAGGCAGAAAAAATTAGACCGTATGGAAATTTACATTCAGCTATAAATACAGTATCTTTCCCTCTTGATATTTGAAGACGGTGGCGAGAGGGAACACAGTATGTGGTGAATGTATGGATAGAGAAATGATAGGATTTCGTGGTCTGATGTGTGGCCGCTTCCTCTCCACCCCTTTTCTGTAGTTGACTGAAGTTCATTATAAGTGTGACTCTAGTGAACCATGCAAATCTCTCTTCCTCAGAGTATTGTGCACAGTGCCAATAAATATTCTATCCCTGACATGTTTTTATGTAAATAAGAAGTGTTACTTAATCAAAATGAATATGTGCAAGAATACAAAGTAAATCACATCAAACCTTCAAAGCTTATCATGACATAGATTACCAGTGCTGACCCTAATTCATTATTGATATAGCAAAAGACTGTAGGTGTATGCACGAGAGAGAGTAGAGAAGTGGGGAGAATATTCCTGCTTACATCAAAGGTGTTAGGGTACCAGGGACTGTTACCAGGACTTCCTTTTGAAAAGGAGTTTCCAAGACTTCTGGGGAAAGCAAACTAAATAGGTAACTAACTACTAATTGGCAACTAACCACAGTGGAGAAACTCATTGAACTGGACAGTGTGCTGTGTGAACCTTTCTGAAGACATGTCATACTTCACAAAATTTACATTAAAAATAGTGGAGAGTATTTTGGGATCAACAGGCACCGAGGCCACTAGGATTCAGGCATTTAAACAGTAAATGAAGACAAATGTTGACTGCTAGTTTCTGGTGAAAATGTGACCCATAGGTAGGAAACTTAGCTGGAGATAGCTCACGACTGATCCCAAAGCTTGGGATATTATTTGATTGCCATTGGGCAGAAGTGCTTTTGAGGATATCACTTATAAATATTCTCCAACATAGCTCTGGGTGAATATGTCCCAAATTTCATCAGGGAAGGAATAATAACAATTGAAATTACAATCTGTTCTTTAGTTATCAAATAAATACTTGTAAACTTGAGGGTGGATGCTCGCGTGCTGGAAAGGGAAATCCATCAAAGGTGAGATATGAGAATGGCTCAGAAAGTGGGCCAGCAACGGAGGCAGCACGAGTGCTGGAAGGAAGAATGGAGGTGACAGTAGCAACACCCGGATCAGCCGGAGAATATAATCCAAGGAGAAATGACCCTCCAAGACTCAGTGAGACAGAGAAACGTTAGGGATTTGCAGTCTCAGGGTTCAGTGTTTAAACAGCACTATGATTCTTACCTACACCCTGTAACTCCTTCCTAGTCACACAAGCCCTTCCCTCACAAGTGACCAGGAGAAACAGGTGTCCTACTCTTACTGCCATTTGAATTGTCATCTTGGTGGTTTCCTGAACTGATTTCAGGAAGTAGGTTTATATTTTAAAATAGCTAGCATATGGATGGTGGACTTTGTTTAAAATATATATGTGTGTAAATATAAATACATAGATATATTTAATCCTATCTGTGGCACTATTCAATTCACATACAGCTAATATACAACTATTTTATTTAGGGGACCACGCCTGGAAGTGGTAAATATCACTCCTCCCACATTCTGGTGGCCAGACGGAGCCTCATGACTCACTGGCTATAAAGAGGGTTTAAAAATGTAGTTTTCCTCTGGTCCCAGAGGAAAATGGAGTAGGGTCAGGATGACACATAGCATGGTCTCTGCCATTAGAAGAAATATCTCGGGCTAACCTTTTCTAATTTCTTGGAGCTTGAATTGGATTTGCTCATCAGTGATTAAATTTCCTACCTTTTAATAAGATATAGAAGCAGGGAATCCAATGAAAACTTATCAACTAGCTACTATATACATACATGATCTCAATTAGCCAATTAGCCCCCAAACTATCTACATCAATAGTGTAGTTCTAGATTGCATTTGTAGTTACTGAGGCTGACAGAAATCAGGCAACTTGCTGAAGACACTCTACCAAAGAGACGGGTAGAATAAGTATTTAGAGCTACATATCTGTTTCCAACGCATTTATTCTTTCATTATCTCTGAAGTAGGAAGTTTGGCTCAGGATGACTAAATATTTGTCAAATGAATGAAAAAGATAAAAGGATTAAGTTATGCAAAAAGACAAAAGTAAGCAATTCAGAAAAAATTGAGAAACAAAATAATGAAACAAAAAAGACAGCTATGTGTGTGTAATTAGAATTACAAGAAAAAGATTCTCAGCATGTACCTCACAGTTTATTCCCATTCTGAACCGAGAGAGCAGTGATTGGTTTATTTTTTGAACCATTTATACATTGAACAACTATTTAATAAAAGTCAACTGTGTGTAAATCATGAGATACAGTGATAAAGAGGACAGATAAAGTTCTTTCCTTCATGAAGCTTGCACAGACCGGAGACACATGAATAACCACTTTCATATAGCTTTTGTTGGATCTGGGCAGCTTTTTCTCCTCTATAAATGTTGGAGTTGAAACCTAACTAATGACAGTTGTATTTTTTTCTAGACAGAGGAAAACTTGTAAAGCAGTGTTTTGAGAATTCTTTCTGCGGGAAAGTACAGTAATAAAAAAGTTGTTTCTTGTGACCGAAGCCTTCTGAGCACTAGTCTGCTTTTCTAGAACTTGTCGGATGGCTTCTCCTAAACAGAAGGGGAGCTCAACATTTAGTTATGGTACCCAAATGTCTTTGAACTGGTATGGTTAAATTAGGTTCTAAAAGGTTTAGAAGTTCCAACTTCCCAGCTCTGCAAAATCAGCCTGCTAATGTGCTTATATTCCTCCTTCTCAACTAAATCTCGTGACTTTGTACTTACCGAATTGATCTGTAGCAAAAAAGGAGATTGTCCTTAAAGCTGGGAATATTGAAGAGAAAATGTCAGGTGCTGGGCAAGACCTTTTTACTAACTCTGTAGCTACTGAGTCTCTGAGTGAAAATTAGACAAGTACAATAAAACATTACAGCAGAATCGTGGTTATTTATTTTAAAATAAATTATAATTTTAATGTACATTGAGGTGCTAAATTAATTTATAATACAATTAATTTTAAGTCAGATTAAGTTCTATATATTCCTTAGCCCAGGTAGATATTCCTTCTTGATAAACAGTCAGCCTTCCGTATCTGTAGGTTCAGCATCCATAGATTCAACCAACTGAGGTTAGGCAATATTCAGGAAAAATAAATGGATAATTGTATCTGTACTAAACATGTACAGACTTTGGTCTTTTCATTTTTCCTAAATAATACCATGTAATAACTATTTTACATAGCATTTGCATTGTATTAGGTATTATAAGTAATCTAGAGATGATTTAAAGTATATGGGAGGATGTGAGTAGATTATATGCAAATACTACAACATTTTATATAAGGAAGTTGAGCATCTGTGGATTTTGGTATCCACAGGTGTTGGGGGGAGGTCCTAGAACCATCCCCCACAGACACCAAGGTATGACTGTATATTGCCTCTTTCTGAAGCTTTCTGAATGTTAGTTTGGAAAAGCACCTTTCTCCTGTTGAAATGTTAATCAGAGGTATTTAATTTTTCTGTCAATTATTAAAATTGTTAAATCTCATTCATGCTTCTTGAATTTTTCCAGAATTATTCACTTTGGTCTTTTTGTATAAATTATTATTTTTAGTCTTTTTCAATTATTCAACAAATAATTATTCAGCATTTCCTATGTATCAGGTCCTATCCGAGGTGCTTGGGAACCATCCATGAACCAACTGGATAAAGTCCCTGGTCTTGACCTTTGTTCTAGCACAGGGAGATAGTGTAATTAGTCAATAATGGTTAGGAGGAGGGCTCCCTGAGAAGGTGACATTAGAGAAAAGACTTGAAGGAAGTGAGGGAGTAGCCCTGTGGATACCTTGGGGAAGAAAGTTCCAGACAGCAGGAGCACCCCTTGGAAAGGCACTGAGGCAGAGGCATGTTGGCATATTTGAGGGACAGCAAGGAGCCGAGTGTGGTTGGAGCAGGACCGGGGGAGAAGACCTCAGAGCTATAAAGCAGGCCAGATGGTGGGGATGGAGTAGGCCATGGTAAGGGTCTTAGTTTCTTTTTTTTTGAGAGAGAGTTTGCTCTATTACCCAGGCTGAATGGAGTGCTGCGCTCATGAGTATAGCTCACTGTAGCCTCAAACTCCTGGGCTCAAGCGATCTTCCTGCCTCGACCTTCTGAGTAGCTTGGACTACAGGCCTGTGCTACCATGCCCGGCTAATTTTTCTTATTTTTTGTAGAGGCAGGGTCTTGCTATGTTGCCCAGGCTGGTCTTGAACTCTTGGCCTCAAGTGATCCTCCCTCCTTGACCTCCTCAAATGCTGGGAGCCACCACGACATGACAGTTTCGGCTTTTACTCTGAGAGAAATGAGGAACCACTACAGGTTTTTGACCATAGTAGGGACATGATCTTTTCCTGCTTTCCTCTATAGTTATGCTCCTTTGCTGCTGGACATTTTCGTAATATTTATAATTGTATTATTAGTAGTCTCTAATCATGGATAAGTTCAAATATTTAGCCGGTATCTGTTTCCTGCAGAATGCAAAATCAGGTACTGCTACAGCTTCGTTATGTAAACAGACAGTTCTTTACTTGTGGGTTCCAAGTCGTCAAGGGATTTCTGAGTTCTAATCGAATGCCTTTGCTTGTGACCCAGCAGGTCCAGATATCAGCCTGGATCACAGGTACAGAGCGCAAATCTTAGTGACCAACCTTACAGTGGTGCGCTGTTTGCATATTTTCTATTTTGTAACTTGCCTGATTCTATCGCTTTTAGGTGAATGTCTGAACATTTCTATTTTAGTAATTCCCAACCCCAGGAATGCATTCTCCTGGTACACAATGACTCCCCTAAACATGTTTGAAAATAATGACCAAGTTTGCATTTTATAGTTTATACTCACTGCTCCTCTGTGAATGAATTCTGTGACACTTCACATGCTATGACAGAGCATTTTGCATTTTCCAGCTGGGTTAGGATGGCTTTGGGGTCTTGCCCCAGGTCCATAATCTGGAGAGGTTGTTGCCCAGTTTGCCCGGTTTACCTTAGGGTAGAAAGGCCCAGGGTGTGAACTTTGCGCGGTGCTGTTCTTCTGGCTTGGAGCAATGGGCCCATTCAAGGAGAGAAGTATTTAATATACTTCAGCTTGCATGTAAAGAGTCGAGTGATTGCAGTATTAAAGTAGTGGTTAGTTACTTTTTTCTAATAATGGAAGCAATTTTATTTTGGCAGCTGGTGAGGTAAAATGGGTTGCTGACAGTTACTATAAAAGCCTGAGGAAAAAGGGTGAGAGAAGCCTCAGTCTGCTCGTCATACAGCCTTTAGGTAAGAGGAACAAAAGCAATCCTTGAACTTTCCACATGGTTCAACTCTCTCTCCAAGGGCTCCCTCAAGACTCCGAGGCAATAAGCTGATTCTGATTCCTTCGCCTTCCCTCCATGCCCATATCACTTCTCAGGCACTCAGCAGGGCCTGTCATGACGTTTATGGGCCTTTGGCACTATTGACTTGATTGGCCCCTTATTCCATAACAGGTATTAAAAATTATATTTCATGACTGTGTTGGCATAAAGACAATGTACTTATATATTTTTGCGACTGAAGAGTTTATTTTTTTATTTTGATTTTAAAAGAGAACATTTCATGGGCTTCTGAATGCGTTATGGACCCTAGACACTGGGTTACTGCTGGGCCTAATGGGTAAGCTGGTCCTGAGTCTCTGGCAGTGGCTGTAATTATGGAAAGAGACTGAGAATTCAGGAATCCTGGTCTCAGCCAAGTATGATCTGATAATCAGCAATAATTTGAGCTTGAGAAGAGTCTAAAGCAAGGACTGAGCCTACATTGCTTATTTAAAAAGTCTGAATCATGTAACAACTGTGAAGGGAAGAAAGCGTTTTTGTTGGTGGTGTTCAACTTTTCTCCTACTGTTTCTTTTCATGCAATGGCTGCAATGAATTTGTCTTTTGCTGAAGTGGTACTACATACCAATGCTCAAGGGTTAAATAGAAAGATTTTGGGAAGCCACGCACAAGCCAAGAACTTTTCTACCTCCACCATTGCTGCTTGGGATATTTTAATTGAATGACTGATTGAGTCAACAAATATTTACTGAGCACTTAAAAGTGGGATACTCTGTGTGGCGCTAGGATCCTCATGAACAAGATTGGCCATGCTCCTCAATCTTGGAGTCTGTAATCCTGGGGTAGGGTGGGGCAGGGAGAGTGGGAGACAGATGAGAGACCAGGCAATTGTAATACAGAGGGTTATACCTGATTCAAGGAGAAACATAGGGCTTCTGAGAAAGCTCATAGGAAGAGCGCCCAGTGCAGATTTGCAAGTCTTGGGGGCAGATAAGGTTTTCAAGGGTAAGTGTAACCGGAATTGAGGCCTGCAGGGTGAATAGGAGTTAGCCAACTAACATAAGAAGAAGAAAGAGGAGGAAGAGGTGAAGAGGGAGAAGAAGGAGGAGGAAGAGGAGGAGAAGAAGATGATGATGATGATGATCTCATGCAACCTGGAGAGAGCTAAGCGTGAGGCGGGAGGCAAGGATGGGGACGGGACAAACAGGATGCATGAGAGGAATTACAAGGAGTTTGGTATGGATGGAGCATAGAATGCATTTGGGAAGAAGAAACTG
The DNA here is from genome assembly GCA_004363605.1 of Indri indri. Taxonomy (NCBI): domain Eukaryota; kingdom Metazoa; phylum Chordata; class Mammalia; order Primates; family Indriidae; genus Indri; species Indri indri. The sequence goes on from RJWJ010019046.1 coordinate 19,090, forward strand.
TAGAATTAGGCAAAAGCCATAGATGCAGAGTCTTCAAAGCCACAGTAAGAGTTTGAACTTTAATAGCAGCAGGAAGCCAACACAGAGTTTTAAGCAGTGAAGTGATATCTTTATGTTTGCATCTAAGAAAAGCCTTTCAGGAAGTGCGAAAAAGAATAGCCAAATCAGGCGGGCCTAACAAACATTTGCAATCAAGACCCTTGTGCTGACAAGGAGGAGATAATGTAAGCAGGGTTCCTCTTTGCAGATTGATATTGAGTGCAGCGTGTTCACATCTAGGTGTGATAGATAACTGTATAAAATTGCTGCCCAAATTGGGCCTTCCTTATGATCACATTTGTGGAAGTACCACATCTTAGTAGATGCTCACCCTTTCTTCTTATCCTCTTCCTCTGACTTTTACCCTATAACTCTCCAAATTTTTGCCACAACTCCCCTTTCTAGAAGAAACAGCCAAGGAATGCCAACCTCATGGTATGACTGCAATTCAGCAGGAGACTCAGGACCAGCAGCCTCAGGCAGCACCTTGCTTTGGCGTTTGGATGAGAACCCTAGACGAGAATGTGCTGCAGTTTATTTGGGCATCACCTGATTTTTGATTTGGCCAAGGAATGCCACTGCCTTAGCAATTTGCAGAGAAAAGAAGATTGTTAGTAAGTTGTCACCATTTTCAACCCTTGAAGCTGCCAAACTTGCCTCAACCTGAACCAGAGGTAATTTCATCTCTTAGGTTAATTTTGGGGAAAAGAGTTCTGGAGTGGTGGGATAGAAAGGTGGGCGGAAGTTTGAGGTGCAAGTCCTATCAGATGTTCTCCTTCTTCTCCTTCTCCTTCTCCTTCTTCAAAAAAAAAAAAAAAAAAAAAACGCATACCGTCCGTCTTCTCTAATTGTAGAGTCATGCAGTCCACAGATGTTGGCTTGGCAGGTGTGAACCAGGCAGTCAGAAAAATGAAGCAGCAGAGTGTTAGTTCGCCAGATACTGGGACACGAGTTTTCAAGGAAGCAGCACCTTCCCAGTTCACTGGAGAACAATAAAACCTTTTACTCTCTATTTTCCTTTTCTCTTTGGGGTATTAGAAAAAGATTGGGTGGGGAGGTTGGGTTGAGCAGAGGAAGAGGGAGAAAGAACTGCAAAGGTGTTTTTCCGCAGAACAGCTGGGCTCTCTGTACCATATCTTGTGTTGGGTTTGGGTTTTATAGTTCCACAGTCGAAATACCTAAAAGCTAGGTGCCAGAAGGATTGAAAAGTCATCTGGAATAAAGATAGGAGCTGAACATAACCTCATGGGAAGAATGCTGCTCAGTGGAGACATGCGGGAAACTTACATAGATGTGGGGGGCTGTTCACTTTCCACGGGAAAGTTGGGGGTAAAGTTTGCCAAATGCTGGTAAAATGTTCTGAAGGGCAAACCTTACATAGCCCGAGCATTTGGAATTTGTTGTTGGCTTCTTTCTGCTACCACATTTTCCAACTCCTTCATGGGCACAGAAAAACTCTCTTCATTTCCTTGCAAGCTGCTAATTCCCTAATATGGAGGCCTTTGCCTTATTGACTAAATCCAAGCCAAAGATTAGTAAATTAGAAATTTATTGTCTCACAGTTCTATGAAGACTGAAATTATACTGCCACAAGCCAAAGGACTTCCAGAAGCTGGAAGACAGGCCTGGAACAGGTTCTTCCCTAATTCCTTCAGAGGGAATGTGACCCTGCTGATACCTTGATCTCTAATTTCTAGCCTCCAGAATCATGAGACAATAAATTCTTGTTGTTTAAACCATTCAATGTGTGGCATTTTGGTACGATAGCTGTAGGAAACAAATACACCACCTAAACTCCTTTAACAAAGTGAGTGTCTGAATTTAAGTCTCAAATGCCTTCTCTCTCTATTTCTTCTGCAACTGTTTTTCTAGAGCAGGAAGATAGCTAGGTCTGATAGATCCTACTTGCAGTATTGTTACCAGTGGTTATATTTCCATGCACACACTGCATTTGTGATTGAGGTGAGCTTTGCTGAGTTATGTAAATCTGAATATTTCTTTTTTAAAATTTATTTATTTTCTATTTTTTTTAAATTTCAGAATATTATGGGGGTATAAACATTTTGGTTACATATAATGCCTTTATATCACCCAAGCCAAGGATTCAACCAAGCTGGAAGTGATAAATGAATTCAGTAAAGTGTCAGGATACAAAATCAGTGCAGACAAATCAGTGGCATTCATATATGCCAATAACAGTCAAGCCAAAAATCAAATCAAAGACACAACACCTTTCACGATAGTGTCAAAGAAAATTAAATATTTAAGAATATATTTAGCTAAGGAGGTGAGAGACCTATATAGGGAGAACTATGAAACACTGAGAAAAGAAACTGTAGAGGATGTAAACAGATGGAAAACCCTACCATGCTCATGGATTGGCACAATCAATATTGTTAAAATGTCCATATTACCTAAAGTGATCTACAGAATCAGTGCAATCCCTATCAAAATACCATCATCATTTTTCCCAGATCTAGAAAAAATACTTTTACACTTCATGTGGAACCGGAGAAGACCTCATATAGCCAAAGCAATCTTAAGCAAAAAGAACAAATTGGGAGTCATGACTCTACCAGACTTCAAGCTTTACTACAAGAAGTCTAGAAGAAAATGTTGGAAAAACTCTTAGACACATTGGCCTAGGCAAAGAATTTATGAAGAAGACCCCAAAAGCAATCATAGCAACAATAAAAATAAATATATGGGACCAGATTAAATAAAAAAACCTTCTTCACAGCCAAGGAAACAATCATTAGAGCAAAGAGACAACCTACAGAATGGGAGAAAATATTTGCATGTTATACATCCGATAAAAGACTGATAACTAGAATCTATAAAGAACTCAAGCAAATCAGCAAGAAAAAAATCAAACAACTCCATTAAAAAATGGGCAAAGGACGTGAACAGAAACTTTTCAAAAGAGGATAGACTAATAGCCAAAAAGCATATAAAAAAATGCTCAACATCTCTAATGATCAGGGAAATGCAAATCAAAACCACAGTGAGGTATCACTTAACTCCAGTGAGAATGGCTCTTATTAAAAATTCCCAAAACAGCAAATGTTGCCATGGACATGGAGAGATAGGAATATTCGTACACTCCTGGTGGGACTGCAAACTAGTATAACTTCTATGGAAAACAGTATGGAGGTACATCAAAGAACTAAAAGTAGAACTATGATTTGGTCTACCAATGCCATTACTGGTTATTTACCCAAAGGAAAAAAAGGCATTCTATAAAAAAGACCTGCAGTCAAATGTTTATAGCAGCACAATTCACAATTGCAAAAATGTGGAAACAACCCAGGTGCCCATCAGTATATGAATGGATTAATAAAATGTGCTATATGTATACAATGGAGTACTACTCAGCCAATATAAAATGATGAACTGATACCTCTTATATTATCCTGGATGGAGCTGGAGCCCATTCTTCTAAGTGAAATATCACATAATGGAAAAACAAATACTACGTGTATTTACCACTAAATTGGAACTAATTGATTAACACTTATGTGCACATATGGAAATAACGTTCATCAGAAATCAAGCTTGTGGGAGGGGGAAGGAGGAGATGGGTAAATTCACATGTAAAAGGTACAATGCACACTATCTAGAGGATGGGCACACTTGCAAATGACTCAAATAGTACAAAAGCAATTTATGTAACCAAAATGTTTGTACCCTTGTAATAATCTGAAACATAAAAAAAAAAATGATGTCTTCCAATGATACAGTGCAGTTAGGAAAGAATGAGTGCTTTGGGAAGCCTTTTTCTCAAAATAAATTTAAGGGATAGAATCTACGGAACCTGATGGCAAAATAATTTAGGTGAGAGGAAAGACAATAACTGTGCTCTCCAATAGGATAGTCACATGCGTCTATTTAAATTTAAACTGATTAACGTTAAATACATAAAAAATTCAGTACCTCAGTCACAGTAGCTACATTGGAGCATTCCATAGCCACAGGTGGTTAGTACTTCCACACTGGATAATACAGACACAGAACATTTCAATCATTACAGAAAGTTTTGTTGGACACATTGGACTAGAGAATTGATCTGTTTTAAATTTGGGAAATTATTGACAATGGCACTTATCAAAATAGGGGATATATGAGAAAGAAAGAGAAGAAATGTGTTTTTAGACACATCGAGTCAGATATGCTATTTGGCATCCAGTTGAAGATACATTGTAAGGTGTCGGAAGTTGGGTGTGGAGCTCAGGAAAGATGCAGGGGTTAGCAATAAATATTTCAGAGTCTTCAACTTCTAATTAGTAGCTAAAGCCATGGCCATAGGTATGAGAAGAGAAACAGGAATACCCCATTCACCTTCCTCACTAAATAGAATGCAGAGGAATAGTAGTACAGTATGAAAAGTGATCCAAGGAGGAATAATCTGAAAAACCAGAGAAGAATTCTGTCAATGACAAATTAGGCAAAGATGTCCAAAGAATTAGAGCAGTGGTCTCCAAACTTTTTGGCATCAGGGACTGGTTTCATGGAAGACAATTTTTCCATGGATCGGGGAGGATGAGGAGGGTGGTTTCAGGGTGATTCAAGTGTATTGCATTTACTGTGCAGTCAAACCTCTCTGCTAATGATAATCTGTATTTGCAGCTTCCCAGTGCTAGCATCACGGCCTCAGCTCCACCTCAGATCATCAGGTGTTAGATTCTCATAAGGAGCTCACAACCTAGATCCCTCACATGTGCAGTTTACAGTAGGGTTCGCGCTCCTATGAGACTCTAATGCTACCACTAATCTGACAGGAGGTGGAGCTTATGTGGTGATGCGAGCCATGGGGAGCAGCTGTAAATGCAGATGAAGCTTCCCTCGCTGGCCTGCTCACCTCCCGCCTGCTGTGTGGCCCGGTTCCTAACAGGCCACAACCAATACCGATCTGTGGCCTGGCGGTTGGTGACTACAGCCTTAGAGCACCAAAACAGGATTTGTCCTGAAAAGACTCCTTTTGCTCTGGAGGTCAGGAAGTCATTGGTAATCATGCCTGGGGTAGTCGCAGTAAGTGATGGGAAAAGAAGCCCGATTGCAGCAGGGCGCAGCTAGGACGACATGGATGTGTGGGTGTGAGTCGGCAGCATAGGGGAGACAAGCTCTCCCGCCTTCAGGAAGTTTGGCCGTGGGGGTGGGAAAGAGAGATAATTAGCTTGAGAGACAAGAAGGGATAAGGGAAACTTTTCATATTTTAGGAAGCGTGAAATTTGAATATTTTTTTAACTGTAAGGAAGGAGTGTGTGGAGTGGAAAGGCCTTACGTGACCTCAGAGTACAGGTATCATTACTGATCCAAGTGTCAGAGACAGTGGAAGGAAAGGTAAGTGAGCTTTGGAGAGGGAAAAGGACTCTCCTATTTCTCAGAGACAGGATGGTTGGGGTAGAGGTAGAGAATTCTGGAACTTTTTATGTCTTAGTTCAGTACCGTAATGTTTTAACTATGATTTATAGGCCATACAAAAACATTATGTATGTGGCTTATGTTGAATCTCGATAAAAGCCAAAGATATAACACCAACACGTAACTCAATTCATATGATTCTGCTGTGTGGGAAGACGATGGGGTCTAAATGGACGGTCTTCCAGAGTAGAATGACTCGATAGTGTATTACTTGGGCTAGCTCGCCATATATTAGTGTCTTGGTTGTATGTCTGTAGAGCAGGTTAATAATCATCAGCTTAAAGTTAAACTTTGTGATAAACGAGCACCAAGAAAGACAAAACAAATAAAAAGATACATATCTGGACACACCACAAACAGCAAAACATCAAAAACTGGAAAATAAAAGAAAATCTGAAAAATGAAAAGAGAAGAAAGAATATTACCCGTGAATCTAGGTAATTAGATTAGCTTGACAACAGACTTTTTAATGGCAACACTAGAGGCTAGAAGAAAGAAGAAAAAAATTCTTGAAACAATTTACCAGTTAGATATTCTCACTAAAAAAATTACACAAAAATGCACTTTAGGAATAAAAACATTGAATGCAGAAGGAGTGAGTGAGATGCAAGAATCAGTGTGACAAAAGAAATAGGTAAACGTGGAAATACCTAAATAATCACTGACTCCATAAAATAAAAATAATTGGATGGAAAACACAAAATGGAAATAAAATACTAGCCTATAATAATCTGTAAAATAGGAGGGCTGTGATTAGAGTGAAAACTTCTGAAGACCTTTTATTATTCAAGAAGATAAATTATTTCAAATTTTATTAAGACAAATCATGTGTGTGGAAATTGTAAAGGTAACCACTAAAGTTATAGAAATGGAATATATAAAGTTAAAGACAATTCAAAATCTGAAAACAAAAAAGATAAAAGAAAACGTAAGCCAAGCAAGAGAATAGAAAAAGAGAATTGCAGAGAAATTTTCACATTGTGGCTGCTGGCTTTTTCAAATTTTAATAAAAAAATTTTTTTCACTGTCGATTGTGAACAATTTAGAGTATATGGGTTGAGGGAAAAGGGAGAGTATACAGTATTTCTATATGCCTACTAAAATGCCAACAAACATAGTGCTAAATGTTAATGTCACATGGTGGTAGTTTGGAGATGAAATGATCATATAAATTCCCAAAGAACTATGAGAACTAAAAAGAGTTTAGCAAAGTTTTGGGTACAAGACCAATTTATAAAAATCAATAGTATTTTCCTATACCAGCAATTATTAATTAGAAAACATAGTAAAAATAAGATGCTATTTATAATATCACCCAAAATGAATACATTTCTAGGAATACACCTCACAAAGAAAGCCAGTATCTTTGTGGAGAAATATTTTAAACTCTATTAAAAACATGCAAGAAGTTTTGAATAAAAGAATAGTCTGATTTAATGCAGTAAAGATGTAGATCTCTCTCAAAGTAACCTCCAAATTCAGTACAATTCCAGTCAAAATTTTGTTAATATTTTAAAAATAATTTGAAAAACTCTTTCTAAAATTTGGAAAAATAAAAGTCTGTGAATAACTAAGCCGCATTTGAAAAAGAAGAGCAAGTGAGGATTTACCATACCATGTGTTAAGACATTCCACAATGATATGGTTAAAAAATTATTTGTTAAGGAATGGACAAATAAATCAATGGAATAAAGAGCTCAGAAATTGACCTGTGTATGTGAGAAGCTTAGGAAATAGCCGACAGATAAAATAGCATATTTAAAAAATGGTGAAAGAACTGATTATTTTAGTAACATTGTAAAAATTCTACTCTAAGAAGAAAACTAAGTTTGGGTACCTACTTTATGCTGCATATAGAGGCAATTCTGTATGGATTAAAGACATTACTGCAAGTTAAAAATTATGAAACTAATAGAAGAAGATATTTCTATGACCGATGGGTGGTAAAAGGGTTTTGACATAAGACCTCCCCAAAAATGCATCGTAAGGAAAAATATTGTTCAGTTTGACCATATTAAAATGAAGGAATTCTGTTCAATGGATACCATTGACAAGGTTAACAGACAAATGAGGATGTCAAAAGATAAAAAACTCTGCTGCAATGTCTGAAACTCAGAATAGACTAATACATAGAAAGACATCAACCTCAATATCCATAACAAAGAGACTAGAAAATGAATGAAAATCTGGGTTAAGGATATGAAAAGGCAATTTAAAGAGAAAAGTCTGAATGGCTAACATGTACATAAAGAGAGCTAAAATGCTATAATCGGAGAAATTAAATTAAATTAAAGCCGCAGATGCCAGGTTAAAGCTCTCAGAACAGCAAACATTATGAATGCACATACGAGTGTCAGTCATATGGGGTGATGAGTACTTTTAAATTCTCCCATGGGTGTGAGAAATGGTATGTTCATTGTTATGCCCTGTGGCCTAACGTATTCTTGGAAGTTTATCTCAGAGAAATTCTTGTGCAAGTCAATGAAAGATACTATTAATGTGCGTGTTAGAACTGATGAAAGTATGAAATATTCGAAGAGAGGAGAAAGTAAGGCTGGCTGGTCAGATGTCTGTAACATTGTTATCCTCTGTCTTAAGTCTGAGTCTTGAGGGAACTCCGCAAAACCATCTGGATAGGTCTGAGTTATATGTACGGGTCTTCATGCAAAGTGCTGCTTTTGGCATGAGCCACATCTAATGCGGTGAGAGAGGGAAAGAAACACAGGTGGAGGATGATACCTGGAGAAATAGACCTGCGGTGTTGTGCCTGATTCCACGGTGCAAGAGATGGGAAGACAGTGAGAGGACTGGAGATGTAGGCTCAGGACGAAGGGGCAGCAAGTGTGTTGGGACTTCCTAAGAACAAGCCGGTGCTAGGCCCGCTGACTTCAGCCGCAGGCAGCTGCACGATGCTCCCATAAGGCTAGGAGTGATGAGCCACATTTCAATAGATGTCATTGCAGAATGCAATGCATAAAGACCTACAGATGAAGAACTCAAGCACTCTTTCCTCAGACACTTAAAATCACATGACATCATTACACTGCCATATGCATTTTCACTGCACCAAATCCAGCGTGTGATTCAAGCAGTTCTTTTTCATGCTTGACCTAAACAGAGGGAAACCCAGTGGAGCCGAGTTACAGGATGATGCAGAGCAGGAAACGCACTTCCACAAGGAAGCAAGAATCAGGAGGCCACGTTATTCATGTGCAATGGGTTCACTCACAACCTATTAAACAGAGGTCCTTGTGGGACAAAAGCAGCTTCTGGGACTTAATAGTTTTAACAAGCTGAGAAGTTTGCGTCAGCCTCTCTCAGGTGATTTCTGGGCTCCGACAAAGGCTGGTTGCTTCCCCTGTATCCCCACCTTTTCTTACCTCCTGACAGATTCTGGCCTTTGCTTTTCAATTCTTGGCTAAAGCCCTTATTTTCCAACAAAATGCGAACACCTTGATTTAACATTGATTTAAAACAATTTTCTCAACCTTTTTTGTCACCAAATCTTTCTCTAGTTATTTTCCTCTGATATGTTTTCAGCAATAATGTCTACCAGCAGACAGAATTTATTGTAAGACAGTTGTTTCGTATTCTTGGTTAATCAAAGTAAAACAGTTCAAATTAGAACTTCTGGTCTGCTTGAATTAGCCGCTCCCACTTTGTTGCCTTGGTATATTCCAGGCCGAATCTCCCCCCAGCCCCTACGCTCCCATTTATCACTTCCAGGAACCCCCAAATGAGGACATAGTGGGCAAAGAAGCTAGTACAATTGAGTTTTGGGGAAAGAACATAGGTGGTTCTTGAATGAGTTCACGTACTAGCTTTGTTTTTTTCCCTTGGCTTATCCATTTAATTGAGCCTCATTCATTTAAAGGAGATCATACAATCTCCTATACTATTTGGGGGGAATTTAGATGGTTACATGGGTATGTATGCATAATAGTTCCTTGCATTTCACAGTGTTTGTCATATTTGTTTGCGAGAAAGTTACATAATGTATGGAAACATTTATGTACAAAGATAGATCCACTGCAGTGTTCTTTATAGGTGCAAATAAAAAGAAGCTAAGAGGTAGCCAGCTCTTTTTGATAGTCTCTGATAACTCTCTGACTCTGTTTTTAAGTCTCCGAACTTGAAAATGATCAGTCTATATCAACAGGGTTCACTCACAAATTTGAAAAAGAAAATATTTGAGTGGTTATTTTCCCCCTTAATATCTTGGAATTCCTCCCTGTCCGCCCCAGGCATCATTGTAAGTCTATGTCTATGTCCATATCTCATGGACTAAGTTCTGGCTGTGTGCCAGACACTCACTGTGGTAAGCACTTTAGAATATTTGTTGACTGTCAGGCCTGAGAATAGAATGATGACTAATAAATTGCTTTCTCTCTTTCTCTCTTTCTCTCTTCCCCACTCCATCTCTCTCTCCCTCTGTATTCCCCTTCCTCCCTTCTTCTCAAGTACATAAAATCAAGTAAGCTTCATTGTCCTTATGTTCCCTGTTCTCTGCACGTACAGTCCCACCCTGACAGTTTTCTCCTGCCTCATGGACAAACTAAAGGGTTTTTGAGCTTCATTTCCAGGACTCCTTATTTCTCGCCCCCATCTCCTTGGTGTCCTGGAAACCAAGGGGCAGGAAGCAGTAAGAATGCTAGGTTATACATTGGTGGATTTCTTACTCAGAACAGGAATCTCCATATGGTAGGAACAGAAGAATAAGGACCAATTGGATCTGGGAGTGGGAGACTAGCCCTGGATCCTTGGCATCTAGCTACTGTTAGTTAGGGTCCTTACTGGTTCCATGACTCTGAGCAGCTCTCAACCTCCCAGCTTCACTGGAATAGTTGGCAACATTGAGCACATCTTTCTGGGTCATTTGATTGTATAGAGGCCTGCGTCTTTCACTATTTTTGAACTATTTTACAACTCTTTAAGTTGCAAAAAACTGATGGTGATGCAAATGATTCCTGTTCATAGAAATGCAAATAGATTTTGTCCAGTAAAAATAAAATTGGTTCTGTCTTATGGAGAAAGTAAGCACAGTATTACACCTATTAGCAAATTTATTTTAGCATTCCTGATTGACTATCTGTCTATTCTGTGAATTCTTTTTTGAACAGTTTTTTAAGCTCTTACTGATTCTTTCATTACTTAACAATTTAAATAAAAATCTTTGATACATATTCATTTAAGTTTAAATGAGGGTCATAATTTTAGTCTTAAAAAATTATGCTTTTACAGTTTCGTAGGTCTCACTGAGACACCAAGTGGATCCACCTGACAAAGGCAGGTCAACAGTGTACCTCATGAGTGGATTAAGTCCAGGCACGGGCAGATTGTGCCCTCTTCTTGGCTATGGAGTGAATTCCAAGTGTCAATAGAACTTGAACTTTACTGACTTTCTGTTTCTCTAGGCTTTTTTTTTCCTACTGATTTTGTGTTCTGTTTTTTGTTTTGGTTTGAGCAAGGCCGGTAAGTTATTCCCCTTTCTGGGGGCAACAGTGACAGAGAATTAGATTTTATGGTCTATTTGGCAATGTCTGTAAATGGATGATAGAAATCTATTCACTGTTGAGTGAGAGACAGTAGAAAAATCAATTTCATTTTTGTTTGTCTACTTTGTCTATTTTGAATGCAAATCAAACCTCCTTATTTTTTATTGCAATATATTGATAGTTATTTGCATAGTTTTAATGAGAATCTGTCTTTTTTTCAACCAAGATAAAATTGGGCATACCAATTGTGTAACCAAGGCTTTACCAGCAGTGTTATATTGGAGAACAAAAGACTATTTCTGTTCTCACTTAGTCACATATGACCAGTCACTTTAAGAACAAAGGTTGACTTTACTTACAGAGCCAAAGCCTACAGCACACTCTCCCCTATCCCCTACTCCAAGAAAACTAGTTTTATACCTGGCTTCCAAGGTTTCCTGTTTTCGGGTGGTCAAGAAGATCAATTTTTCTTTTCTTTTTTTTTTTTTTTTTTTTTTTGAGACAGAGTCTCACTCTCTTGCCTGGGGCGAGTGCCGTGGCATTAGCCTAGCTCACAGCAACCTCAAACTCCTGGGCTCGAGCAATCCTACTGCCTCAGCCTCCCGAGTAGCTGGGACTACAGGCATGCGCCACCATGCCCGGCTAATTTTTTCTATATATATTTTTAGCTGTCCAATTAATTTCTTTCTATTTTTGGTAGAGACGGGGTCTCGCTCTTGCTCAGGCTGGTCTCGAACTCCTG
>RJWJ010019047.1:0-30764 GCA_004363605.1 Indri indri
ATATTTACAAGATTACAAAAAGTAAAATATCTTTTTTGGCCTTTCCTTAAAACTTTCAAACAAAATTTCCATATCTAAAATTATAATTTATTTTTTCATATCTTTATCTAAAAATGTTTTTCTATTTTCTGTAAAATCCAAACTGTTTATAGCTGGACAAAGTTACAAGGCTTGCTCCTGTTAAAAGTTGTCTAACATATTTCATTCATTAAATTATGATTTCAGGTGGTTAATGTTGCCAATTCTTCTTTGACTACTGAGAGTAAACTTTTTATAATGCTGATTATGTATCAGTATTCTTCACTCTAAAAATTTTTTGCACAACAACAATCAGCTTTTTTGCTTTGTTCTGTCACGGAAAAGGAAAATTTATTGTAAAATTTGCAGCAGACCTTTGTCAGTCTTCTTAAAAATTTACTGTACTGATTATAGTACTAGTTTTTGCATCTCTGCTCAATTCTGCATTTGTAGGATGCCTTAATTTTAAATTAAAAAATTTGTCCTTTTAAAATTGGAAATATAATTTAATTATATTATAATTAAAATAAATATGTCAGTTAATTACTCATATAATTTACATGGTCATCACTGTAATTCTGTATGCATAAAATATTCAAATAAACACACTAAAATGTTACCTTGGTGCATAGAAAAAAGTAGTTCCAACTTAATAAATCACCAATTAGATTGATGCTATCTTTATGTATAATACTAAAACTGATAGAAGCATCTGATACATTTACTACAGTATAGCAAAACTGTTTTGCTTAATGCAATAAAGTGAAATGAAGCCCTACCTAAACCATAAAATTATAGTTAACAAAATAAATTTACAGTGCTTCAGTTTTTATATTTAAATTAAATTAATTAAAATTATGTATAAAGTTAAAAAAATCCATTCCTCAATTGCACTAGCCACATTTTAAGTGCTTAACAGCCATACGTGTCTAGTGATTATCATCTTGGACAGCATAGTTCTATATTCTCGTTTTTTTGCATTTGTTTATATTATTTTCTTTAATTTCAAAATATTACAAGGGTACAAATGTTTTTGGTTGCATGTGTCAATTTTATTATGCTTGAATAAATGTTGTAAGTGTACCCTGCATTTGTTTTTTTTTTTTTTTTTTTGAGACAGAGTCTCACTCTGTTGCCCGGGCTAGAGTGCCCTGGCGTGTCAGCCTAGCTCACAGCAATGTCAAACTGCTGGGCTCAAGCAATCCTACTACCTCAGCCTCCCAAGTAGCTGGGGCTATAGTCACACGCCACCATGCCTGGCTAATTTTTTCTATATATTTTTTAGTTGTTCAGCTAATTTCTTTCTATTGTTTTAGTAGAGACAGGGTCTCGCTCTTGCTCAGGCTGGTCATGAACTCCTGAGCTCAAAGGATCCGTCTGCCTTGGCCTCCCAGAGCGCTAGGATTACAGGAACGAGCCACCACTCCTGGCCCCTGCATTTGTTTTAATAAAAATAGAAAGATTTGTTAAGATGTCACACTATGATTAGGAAACTTTATTCCTCCTTTTAATCTGTCAGCTTTATATATTTGCAGCTATGCTAGTGGGTATATACATTTCTAGAACTGTTTTATCTTCCCTGTGTATTGCCTTTTTAACATATTAAAATGTCTCTCTTAATATCTAGTATTATTCTTGTGCCTTAATGTCTACTTTGTCACATATTAAAATAGGTATATCAGTTTTCTTTTGCTTAATATTTTTATTATATACCACAGTATGTTGTAAACTTCTAACAACCAGCTCCTTGGGGGTGGGAGGAAAGCACTGATTTGTGGCATTTGCCAATGTCCATGATGTAACTACTTTTACCAGGGCTGATTTCAAGCTTCTAACATGACATTGATTAGTTCACAAAATTTCCAAAAATGTAATGGCTTTCATGAGCTAGTATGAGTCTGCTTCAACACCCCATTGATTGCTTATTTTTCTCTATTAACCTGTATGTGTCCTTATATTTAAGGGGGGTCTTTTGTAAGGAGCACGTTTTTTTCCACAGTCATACAATGTTTGTCTTTTAATTATGTAATAATCTTTCACATTTAATGTCATTATTGAAATATTTGAGTTTAAATTTATCTTACTATTTGTTTTATACCTGTCTCATCTACTTTATCTTTTCATCTCATTCCTCAACTTTTAAAATTAATCAAATAAATTTTATTTCATTTCCCCTTCAATTATATTGTTAATTACACATTCTTTTACTGTTTTTTTTTTTTAGAGTATTCATTCTTACAGTTTACAGTAAGTCACTATTTTTTTTGCCACTTCCTGAACAATGCATTGGGATGCTTTAACTCCATTTACCTCCCTTTTGCCTGTTCTTCGTTGCTATTTTTGTCATATTTTAATACCCTATATTTTTAAAGCCACAAGGCATTTTTATTACTGTTTTGTAAGACAATATTTATTTAGCTTTAACTCCATATTTACCTTTTCCACTGTTTTTCATTCTTTCTTGAATGTGCTTCTCTCTCCAATTATATTCTTTCTTAAGGAACTTCTTTCAGTATTTATTTTGATACAATTTGGTCAAGAAACTATTATTATTTTAGAAAAAACACTCTGTTTTTATTCGTAAGTATATTTTAACTTGAAATAGAATTTTAGGTTAGCTAGTATTTTATTTCATCACTTTGTGGATAAAACTTTCCTTTGTTTCCCAGATTCCATTGTATCTGTTGAGATAGCACCTCTCATTATCCCTTTCTTGCTGCTTAGAAAGAAATGTATCTCTTTTTTTGCCCTCTGACTGCTTTAAAGATTTTCTCTTTGTCTTTTGTTGTCCTATGATATGCTGAGGAATGGATTTTTTTTTTGAAATTGTTGGAGTTCATAATGATTCTTGAGTCTGTGGTTTGATATCTTTCATCATTTTTGGAAAAAAATTGATCATTATCTTTCCACACACTGCTTTTTTGCTCCTTTTCTGTCTTGTCATCTTCTGACACCCCAGATATCTGTGTTAATCTTAGACCTGGATACTTTTTATGTAGCCAGATTATAGGTAACTAATCCTCTCTTCAGCTGTGTCTAGTTTGCTCATTAACTTATTTATTGCATTTTAAATTTCAGTTATTGTATTTAGACCATTCATGTTGATTGATAGAATTGATATGTGTGTAATATGTGGGATGCCGTTGTGTTCATCTGTTGGGTAGCACCTTATTTCTTTGTTTTACTTCTTGTGCTATTGTTTTATATGAGGTCTGAGCTTTAGCTTTTTGGGGGTTTTACACTGGTGGGTGTCTATTGTGCTGATCTGTGTATAATGTGGTTCTGAGTATTTCCTGCAGGGCAGATCTGGTCTTGACAAATTCCCTGTGTTTGCTTGCCTGGAAAAGTCTTTATTTTTCCTTCATATATTAAATTTAGTTTTAGTTTTGTAGGGTACACAATTCTAGGCTGGCAGTTGTTCTGTTTAAGAAGAAGATGGGGCCACAATCCCCTCTGGCTTTGTAAGGTCTCCATTGAGAAGTCTGCAGTTAGCCTGATAGGTTTCCCTTTGTAAATGACTTGATGTTTTCACCTCACAGTAGCAGGAGTTCCTCCTTTGTGATGACTTTGGCCAGTCTGATCACTATGTGTCGTGGTGATTGCCTCTTTGCAATGAATTTCCCAGGTGTTCCTTGAGATTCTTGGACCTGTGTCTAAATCTCTAGCAAGACTAGGGAAGTTTTCCTCAATTATTCCCTCAAATAGGTTTTCCAGTCCTTGTGTTTTCTTTTTCACCCTCAGGGATGCCTATGGCTCTTGTATTTGGCCATCTTACATAATCCCAGATTTCATGTAGGGATTTGTTTGTTCCTCTTAATTCTTTCTTCTTTATTTTTGACTGACTGAGTTAATTCAAAGGAGTTGTCTTCAAGCTCTGCAATATTTTTTTCTGCCTGGTCTAGTGTATTCTTAAAACTTTTCACTGTGTTTTGTATATTCTTAAATGTTTCTTTTCTAGATGTTCTATTTTATTTTTAATATGTGGATCTGTTTAGTGAATTTTTTATTCATTTCCTGAATTGTTTTTCTAGTTTCTTTGAGTTGGTTTTCCATTTTCTCTTGGATGTCACATTTGGAATTCTTTATCTGTCATTCCTATATTTTCATTTTTGTTGGTATCCATTGCTAGAGAGCTGGTGTTTCCCTTTGGGGTTGTCCTTTTGCTCTGAATTTTCATACTTCTGGTGTTCTTTTGCTGATTCCTTCTTGTCTGGAGCAGCTGTTGCTTTTTATTTTTGGATTTTCTTTTGTTTAGATGGGGCTTTTTTCCCCTTCACTCATAAGGGTGTGTCTGTAGCATATGTTGGGTAAGAACCTTTGGCTTTACTTGTGCTTGCTTCGATGGTGGTCTAGGTTCTGCAAGGATGCCTTGGTTATAGATATCCTTAGTATTGTGGTTTTCTCAGTTCCTAGTTGTTTGTAGGCTGTAGCTGCAGTGAGCTATGCATATGGGCAGATTCCCTGTGTCTTATTGATGAGTTAAGATGGAGGTCTTTGAAATTCTTTCTTTTTCCCCAGCCCTGTAGTCTTCTTAATAGTGAGCATTGTATTGGCATGCCCAGTTTAATCTCTGAGACAGTAGTTGGTGCTTGTGGGTAAGAATCAACTACACTCTGTATGATTTTATCAGTAAATGCTGTAATGTGCTGTGGAAATTGACCTCCATGTCACTAGGTGGTGCTTACTGGAAGGAACAAGCTGCAGTGTTGTTTTTGGGACCTGTGACCGACTCTAACTTCTCAGGAGAAGCACTCGAATGCCCCAGGTGGTGGGAGAGGCCCTGAAATTTCCAGGTGAATCATTATTCTCCACCGTAGAAGAGGCAGGTGAGGAAGTGAGGCTCGGCGGGGCTGGATCATGTGAGCCTGCCCTCAGGCTCCATGAAAGCTGGTAAGTAGCTGTCTCAGCAGGGGTCAAAGGTCCACTTCTAGTATCCTGGGTAAAACCATGAAGGAGGGGCTAAAATAGCGCCACCCATCCAGAAAGTCTGCTTGTGGGGGAGGGGCCATCTGAGATTCATAATCTGGCTGTCAGGAGTGGGTTTTACTCCTTTCCATCCTCTCCTGCTCTGCTCACTCCGTTGTCTGCCAGTAGGCAGGAGCCCAAACCAGCTGAGCTCACACATGATGGCTGTGCAGGCTGGGAGTTTCCTTGTCCAGGATCCCAGCCTGGGATGAGAATACAGCTTTCCTGTGGGGCGAATGGGTGTTCCACACATCTGCTGCAGCTGAGACTCTCTTTCAGTTCTGCCCATGTGGGCTCCCTAGCCTCACAAGATTAGTTCACAAATTTCCCCTCTGTGCTCCTAAGCAACATGGTCAAGTCCTGGGGGTACAGGATCTGGCCTGCAGACCTGTCCCTGGGTCCCCAAAGATCAATCTCTAACTGTGCCAGGGAGAAGCATTCAGTCCTGAGTTGCCTATGGGGTGTTCAAGCAGGTTTGATGTCCCTCTGCTTTGGGGTGTGCCCTGATCTGATGGAGCAGTCAGGCAAGCAGCACCAGGGAAGGCTGATGAGCAGGGAGCTCACAGTCCAAGCACTCCTAAGTCTGCTTCAGGTCTTTAAGAGGAAAGGTTTGAACCCTATTCTCTGCAGAAGCTTTGGTGTGATAGATATACAAACAGAGGGGAAGAAGCCACTCCTGAGAGCCCTGGCTCAATGGTCTATCTTGGCAGCCATGGGCAGGGGAGGGGAGAAGGAGACGAAAAGCATCTGAATGGAGGAGAGCTGGCACTCCGGTCATCTGCCTCTCTCTCCAAAAGGTAGCCTACCCAGAATGTCCATGCTCTGGGGTCACGCAGATCCCTCCTGGACCCACCGGCCTTCTGTGGCTCCCACAGTCTGGGATGGAGTTGGGAAATGTTTGCGTGGGAAAGAGTGAGACAAAAATTAGTGGCTGAAGCCCCCTCAGGAGGACAAAGCTGCATGGTGGGTGGAGAAGCAATGTGGTGCCCGCTGTCTTGGCTCAGGTCTGTGGTGATGGCAAGCGACCCCAAGGAGGCTGGCAGCCTGGAGCTTTGTCCTTAAGAAGCTTCACTGTTGGCAACAGCTTTTGGGCTTGTGAGTGTAGAAAGGCTCTTCAGCAGCTCAGGAGCTTGCTGATTTCCAGAGATGGGAGGGAGGGAGAAACAAACCACTCCTTACCCTTTTCGTTGGACTCCGAGCCTCTCGGGGGTGATCTCTGCCAATTCTTGCCTCTTGTTCTGCTTTGCAACTTCTTCCCATGGAACCTCTGGTAGGTTCTGGCACTTCTACCTTGGCATTACACCCAATCTATGTTTGTTTGTGTGTTTTTTCTTTTTCATCTAAAACTTTTCCTTTCTTCTGAGATGATCTGGCAGCTGGTGTTTCTGGTCAGCCATCTTTAGCTACATTCCCTGACTACAGATTTTTGAACTACTCATCCTCCATAAACACATGAATGAATTCCCTGCAGTAAATATTTATCTCTCTCTCCATATATATATTATATTGTGTATACATATGCATACATACATACATACATGTACACACACACATAGAACGCAGGGTTCTATGGAGAATCTTGACTAATAAATCATTAATTCCTTGTTCCTCCTTTCTTTTTTTATTTTTATGATGCCTTCTCATTGCTTTTGGGGCTCATTAGCTACAACTCTTTGTTTTGTTAATTTAGTGGTTGCATTAGGAATTATTATACATATCTTTAACTGAACACAGTCTACCTTCAGGTGATAGACACTTCACATACGGCATGAGAACCTTACAATATTGCACTTCCATTTTTTCACTCCTGACTACATTTCTAAGAGATTGAAATAATAAAAAACATATCTTTACCTATGTAATTACATTTCTGTTGCTCTTTTTTCCTTTGTGATTCATGTTTCCATTTGTCATCATTTTCTCTCTGCCTTAGAGACTTCCTTCGACATTCTTGCTGTGCAGAGGTGCTGCTAACAAATTCTTTCAGCTTTTTTAATATTCTAAAATGTTTTAATTTTCCTTTGAAATACATTTTCTCTGATTATAGAATTCTAGGTAAATGTTTCCCTCCACTCCATTTAGTACTTTAAACATCCTATTTCACTATTTTTTCTCTTGCCCTGTTTCCGATGAGAAATTTCCTGTCATTCTGTCTTTATTCCTCTGTGTGTGATGTATCTTTTTTCTCTGTCTAGTTTTAAGATTTTCTCAATCACTGGTTTCAAGCTAAGCAATTATAATATACATTCTACTAGAAATTTATTGAGCTTCTTAGATTTGTCAGTTTAGAGTTTTAACTAAATTTGGAAAATAATTACTTCTTATACCTTTGAATATTTTTCTTCCCCATTAAAGAGTTCAGTTGCACACAAATTAAACCATTTGAAATTGCCCCATAGGCCACTGATACACTTTTCAGTTTTAAAAATTCTGTTTTCTCTGTAGGTTTCATTTTTGACAGTTTGTATTGCATATTCTTCACGTTCAGTAGTCTCTTCTAATCCAGTTTGTCTAATCTGCTGTTACTACCACCCAATGTATTTTTGTAAAATATTAAACATTGTAGTTTTTATTTTTAGAAGTTTGAATTGGGTCATTTTTATATTTTCCATGTCTCTAGTTAACTTTTGAACATATGGAATTCAGTTATAATAATTGTTTTAATGTCTTAGTATGCTAATTCTGACATCTGTGTCAAATCTGGTTCAGTTTCAATTAGTTGATTTATCTCCTCTAATGAGATGGAATTTTCCTGCTTCTTGCCTTTTTTGACCTGTGTTCGGTATCTTTAACTTGATATTTCATATATTTTTCTCATTTGGGGTGGGAATATAAGTCTGGTTATTTTTACTCCACCTTGGCCAGAAGTAGAATGAGGGACTTTTAGTAATAGAAGCTGACTAGATATTTACAGAATCTGACGAGGTTATTATTAAGGGAAAGTATGGAGGATTTGCTAGAATATGGTTTAAATGCATTGTTTGGAAGGAAACGAAAGTGTTTTATGGTAATATCCTTGATTAGTTGAGAATTTTCTATAAGCTAGTTGCTGGTTGCTACATCTACTTCATGTAGCACTGCATATGTGGTGATGTTAATACAAATAATTTAATAAATATTTATTGAATAACTAAATGAATAAATAGATATTCATGCTTCTGAATCTCTCACTCTTTCCTAATGCTGTTTTGTTCATTACTACCTGAAAAAAACCTTGTAGAGTAAAATTTTATTTGGATATCATAACACTTTTTACTGTCTGACACTATTTTATTGATTTTTACCTATATATTGTCTATCTCCTCATCTATCCAATTGAATATTATCCCTGTGAGAGCAGGGTTTTATTTATTTTTCTCACTTCCATATTTCTAGCTACCAGAAAGTGAGTGACACTTAGCAAGTGTTCAAATACTTGTCAAATGGAATAGATGTTACTAATTGTCAATTCAAAGTAATATGGTCCTCTTTCAACAAAGCTTTTTGAGCCCTCAGATTGAAAAGAACATTATTTTTAAGTGCTGGGAATTTTTACTTCCAGGTCATTTACAATCTATATGAACAAAGATAACTAACAGTCAGGGATGCAAACTCTGGAATTCTGTGGAGGGAGACTCTACCAGTTTGGAAGATGTTAATATCTTCTGTGCAATTTAGTAGTGTTCATATTACTATAAGGATAATATTATCTACTTCAATGAAAATAAAATTAGTATGTCCACTATAAGCCAAGAAACCTAGTAGATGCTGAGGATACAACGGTAAATAGACTGACAAAATTTGTTCCTGCTCTAATGGAGGATGCTCTAATGGTGTTGATGTTCTAATGGAGATGTAAGGTTATTATACAAAATTCATTTAATTACAACTGGGGTAAGTATCTACCCAATAATCACTAACAGGAAATAAAAATGTCTGTGAAATATAATGGCAGAAAATCCCTGTTTTAGAGATGGGTTAACAAGCCAAGGGAAGTGAGAAAATGTGCTTGACAAGATCACTGGGAAAGGTAAGAGCATCAACCCAGAACTAGAATCGTTTTATCAGACCCAGCACCTCACCTCTGCTGGGACCCTACACAAGAACCTGTAAAGTGCACATCTTACACATCCCAGGGTCTCAGCCAAAAGTATCTCGATGCCATCACCATGACAATAGTAGTTCTTAGTGTCTGGTCCATCAAACTGTGTTCCTCTTTATTTTAATTTTTTAAAATTAAGTAACTTATTTAAGAAATTTAAATTGATAAAAATCATATATATTTATCATGTACATGTTGTTTTGAAATATGTATGCATTGCGGAATGGCTAAATCTAGCTAATTGGTATATGCAGTACCTAGGTCTTAAGGCTGACACTGCACACAGATCCTGGATAGTCAAAATTGATGGTGTTGACTCATTTGCTCATGGAAAAAGAAAAGTAGGAATTTGTTACTTTTATGTCTTCTCTCTTGCTTCTAAATTCGTCTGATCGTTAGTCATAGTACTATTTTTCTGATTTTTCCATACAACTTTTTAGTTATAAGCTCTTTGTTAAACTTTGGGTTCCAGGTTTTGAGAAAGGAAGATTTTCTCATCCACTCACTTTTCCTCAATCTCCTTTGTCTGTCATTTTGACTTACCGCCAGTGAGACTCCAGCAGTTGATTGTAAGTCAACGCTGCTTCCCTGGGCTTCAGTATATAAACTTGGGCATCAGAAAAGACGAAGATGTAAAAATCCATCTAAATGAATTTCCTTCCACACAGGAAGCAAAATTACTGTGTGTCAACTAAACTGAAATAATTGAACTTGTCACTTGAGCTATAACTAATAATATATATATTTTTCCCCCATAATATTAGCCTGTATCCATCACCTTAAGTCCTCATTTTCAAAGACCTGCTTCTATCTTGGCTGAGAACAAAAATGAACTCACCTAGATCGTTTTAAGGTCTGTGCAATAATTATTTTGCCAATTATTATGGCTGCCCCAGAACAAATTATTTGATAAATAAATTAGTATAATTTTTAAGTTTTAGCATAGCTATTTTTTTTAATTTTCCCTGCTTTTGCTCCTTTCTCTGCCTGGAAGTTTCATACCCCAAATATCTTAAGGCTTTTCTTCTCACTTCCTTTATGCTCTGCTCCAACATTGTTTTTATAATGAGTCCTTCCTTGGTCACTTTTTATAAAACAAATGACTTTATATCATCATCTAGGCCCCTGGCATTTCCTGTTCTCATTCTTGTGCTCTATTTTTCCTCTATTACACTATCGCCATTTTGCTTTTCATATATTTATCTGTCTGCTTGCTCTTGCTCATTCTCTGAGAAGAGTGCTGGGTACATTGTAAGTGCTGCTATGATTTCAGTGTTGACATCCAGACTCATGCTGAAATTTAGTGGCCATTGTGATGGTATTAGGAGGTGGGGCCTTAAAGAGGTGATTAGTCCATGAGGGCTGCACCCTCCTGAGTGAATAATGCCATCACTGTGGAAGCGAGTTAGTTATCATGGGAATTCAGCTCCCTTTTATTCCCTGTCTTGTGTGCTGTTGCCCTCTTTTGCCCTTCCTTGCCATGTGATGCCTTCCACCATGTTATGACATGGCAAGAAGGCCCTCACCACATGCTACCCCTTGCTCTTGGACTTCCTAGCTTCCACAACTGTGAGCCCCCAAAAACTATGTTTCATAAATTACGTAGTCTGTGATATTCTTTGTAGCAGCAGAAAGCAGACTAAGAAAGGTGCTCAATAGATATTGTGGAATGTATGAATGCATTAATGATGCGTTAACTTGACATATAGTGAATGACATGACTTAGCAATCACTAACATATTACATAGTATTTAGACATAAATGGTAAGCAGTTGAAGAAAAGGATGAAAATTAATACTACTTCTAAGTAGATGAACAAAATATCATGGGAGAGAGGCTAATGGGGTGGGGGAGAGGGAAACTGAATTTAGTGAAGCGGTAGCTGGCTTCAAAGAATTTATAAAGACACTTATATCCTTAACGAAGAGGTTTCCTCAATCCCTGTATTTGGGCAGGCAGGGAAAGCACCCAGGACTAGAGTCCTGGACCTGGGGTGACTCAACGCAGGCAGTTTTGCCCAACTGGATGAGATTTCTTTCCCCTTTAGTATGGGTTGAAAAATGGAGCACCTAGAAGACCAGGCTCTGTAGAGGAACCTGATAAGCAAAAGAAATTAGGAGAATAAGAGATTCCTCCCTCTTAGAAGAGAGATGACTGAAGGCCTTGGTGTGTTTGCCCATCTTTGAAATAGAAATTTGCTGCCATTATATTTTGAAGACATTTGTATTTTCTGTTAGTTGTTATTGGGTTGATACTTACCCTAATTATAATTAAATGATTTGTCTGTAATGACCTTACATCTGCATTAAAGTGTAAACTCTATGAGGACAGGAACACACTTGTTTGTCTTTCTACTGTTGTAAACTCAGCACCCACTAGATTACCTGGCTTATAGTGGAGACACTGATTTTCTTTTCTTTTAAGTAGATAATGTCACCCTTATAGTAATATGGACATTTCTAAATTGCATAGAAGATGTCAACATCTTCCAAACCATTAGAGGCCCCTCCTCAGATTTCAGTGTTTTGGCCTCTCCTTGGATAGTTAAGTCTGACTTTTTGTTGTCATTAGTTGTCTTTTCATATAGATTGCAACTTCCCTAAAAGTAAGAATTCCCAGCACTTAGGATAATGTCTTTTTCAAGCTGAGGGCTCAAAAAGGTTTGTTGAGAGAAGGCCCTATTACTTGGAACTGATAAATTGGTAACATCCATAGACTTTCTTTTCCCTTCCCACACCAGTGCTACCTCAGATCTGCTGAAAACATCCGTTTTCAGAGCTGAGATTTTAGAGAAACATGTTTGGGATAGCCAGAAAGTGCTGTTGTCCAGGCATATGGTAGTTATCTGTTTTGTAGAGACTCTGCTCTGTGGAGTATGCTCTGGAATGTTGGAGGAAAGAATGGAATGGCTGAGTTTTGTAGGGCAGGTTGAGCAGGAAATTAAGGATGTTAGAAATTCTTGGAACTTGTTGAGTGACACACTAAAGCAATAGACTTTGAGGTTCCAAGACACATAAAGAGAGAAAACAAATTGAAGACAATAGGAGCTGAATAATTAAGATAAAACAAAGAGATTCAGGCATGAGAGTACTTGAGTGTCATGGGAGAAAAGGACATTGTGGCCAGTGGGTGTGATAATTAGAATGTATCGTTTCACGGGTAGAGCAATTCAAGGTTGTGTGCAAGCTTAGGTCGTGGTTGTGATCGTGAGTTGTTGTAATACAGTTCATTGGAGTTGAACAAGTTAATGACCTTGAGATAAAATTATTTGCTTAGTGAATAGTATAATTAAGCCTGGCACTTTGGTCTGCTAAATCCACAGTTAGAGATTTCATTTTGAGGTAAGCATGGATCTATACACAGGTATGGTTTGTTTTGATGTTAATAGAGAATCCTCATGCAAGTTAAGGAAGGCAATGCTCTTTGTACTATTTCCTCCTGAATCCTACCCCCTTATTTAAGCATCTTTTCATTACTTTTCTCATGCAAGCATCTTTTTTTGGAGAGACAATAATTTTCTTTAAAGAAATCATGTGCTTGAAGTTCTGACTTGGGTGGGGCAAAGGCAATATCTGTAACATGTGTACCCATGTAATATGCTAAAATAATAAAAAAAGAAATCACAAAACCCTCAAGAAAGGTAAATCTGTCCTCCAGATTGAGGCATTTGAAAATAAAAGTATTAAATATCTTATTTCCAGGTGGAGGGTAAGTGTGTGAGTGGGAGATGAGTTGAGATGTGATTTATGGTGAGAATCTTTTAAAAACTGTGGGATCATATGACCTGAAAAGCAAAATTCTAGTGTTGATGGGGTAGGATATTCAAAACTGAGATTATATTGGAAAATCTGGAAATCTTTTTTGGGGGGGCTATTCTAAAATATTATTTTTTAGGAGGCTTTCCTTAAAATGATTGTGTCTATTGACAGATTACATTTTTTTCCTCTAACATCAATATAATTTCTCCCCCTTTCTCCATGGAAAACATTATTTGAAGCAATGTTATTTGTTAATTAAAGTTTTGTTTATTGACTTAGTCAACAAACATATAATGAGATACTACTAGGAGTTAAGTAGTGTGACCTTGTGCAAGCTACCTAATCTCTCTAAATCTAACAGAAGTGTATGTGCATTTCTGTTTGACCATCAAACTCAGCTGATCACTAATTTTCTTGTTGGCTGTGAACATTCTTATCAATAAAACAGTAATAATAACCATAACCTACTTCATAGCATTACTGTTGTGGAGCTGAAACAAAAGAATGATTCAAAATACTGAGCACAGAAAAGAATTCATTGAAACACTGAGCACAGTGCTGGCGACAGGGAGTGCACCCATTCAAGGCTAGACATTATCACTTGTGGCTTTGGCTTAATGTCAAAAAATAAAAATGTCAATTTCAATCCTGACAAATCTTTAGGGTTGTAAAGCAGGCCAGGACAAGCATTAACTTTTATGTTTTAAAAATTACGTGTGAACTTTCCTTTTTCTATTTTAGCAGTCTTTCTCAAGCAGTTATATTAGGCAATTGAAGACAGTGTGTCTTGATTCAAAAAATAGCCTAAGGAGAGAAATAATTACTAAAGGCTTTAGGATTTAGCTCTTGACTATTTAAAGATTAATCTGAGACTTTGAAAAGAAAAAATCGGGTATACGGTGTCTTAAAGTACAGTCGGCAGACAGCATTATTCTTGTCTCTGATCAATATAAGGGCCAAATCGCTGCTGCTGGTTTTTTTAATAACCAATAAGTTAAGCTTCCAAAAATTGCACCTCTCCTCATAATTCAATAAGATGAGATTGTTTTTTCTGAAGACATGATTGGTCCTTTTAGCAAAGGGGTGGAGAGAGCAGGAAAGTCTAGAAAATGAATACCTTTTACTCGGTAACGTTTAAAATCAGCCGAAACGCAAAGTAACTAGAGTGTTGGTTTGGAAAGAACCAATAGGAAGACGTGCCAAGACCTGATCAATCCAGCCAGAAGCACCGGCCCTGCAAAGAAACTTCTTTGGCAGGCTCTTAAATCGGTGAGTTTTAACAAAGGGATAAAATAACTGAAAAACAAGAAATTCTAAGATTTACTGTCTGGAAAATAGGACTTTGAATTGAATGGTCAATTAGAAGGAATTATGAGGCTAGCCCACGAGTGATTCATGGGGCAAAGACACAATGGTTCTTAATTCACTTTCAGGGGACTTTTTTCCTTCTTTTTCTTTGTGGTTGTGAGAATTAGGAGCAAGTTAGAGCCATTCTGTCTGAGCCTTTGTTCTAAATATCACTGTGTAATTGATGAAGTTAATTAGATTTCTTTTTTTCCCCTGTTGAGGTTAGGCCTACATCTATCAACTAACACTTATAAAAGGCATCTCAGAAACAGAATTTCAGATCAGGACTAAAACATGCAAGGCACCCTGCAGTAAAATAACGAGAGACTGTAAAATTGCAGTTTCTGATCTTTTGTGCAGTACTCTGAGTTTCTTTGTCAAAATGTTTAGCTTATTTGTTCCTCTTAGTTTTTTTTCTAACTTTGTGTATTTCTTTTTGAGAAGGAATGAACAGATTCTATTGCTGAAAATTCTGCATGTGTTTCATGTTGACCATTATTATTAACAAGGACAACTTCATAACCATAAATCATAGTTAACATGATCTGTATGAATATTTGAGTTCAGAGCTGGGGTATTTGAATTTAGAAAAAAGGGGATTTCTGGCTGTTTTTTCAAAGTTATTATTATTATTTTTTTGGCTGAAGTTTCTTTTTATATGATTTGAGGGCTGAGGAATAGATAAAATGTCCACAATGAGAGTGGTGTCAAAAGATGCTTCCACCTTGAGAAGGATTTGCAGATCCAATGTTCTTTCATGATGCTGATGGGAATTCTGTGGTTCCAGCTTCACCTCTGGGGTTTATAGTTTCTGCTTGCTTTCAAGACATCTTTAGATCAAGCACTACCTTTATTATCTGATTTGATTGCTTTTCTAGAAGGGCTCTTAGATGTATGCAGTGTCTTTTAGGGAGAGAAATAGAAGAATGGACACCCGGCCAGAGGTGGGCAATACTGTCTCTTATTTGAATTGTAAGTGCCTCTTGTTCTGTGAAAGAGAAGTAGTGAGGGCTGGCAATTAAAATAGTAATTTCTAAATGAAATGTATACCTCATCCTTTTTGCTTGGGAACAGTGGGTTGGAGAGAATGTGGGTGTAAATTAATTTGAAATTTATTATTCTGCAGCTCGAGGAGGAGGTGGATGAAATAGTAGTTGTTACATGGCAGTTGTTGCTTTTAAAAAATAAATATTAACAACCTGAGAAAATATTAAAACAGATCTTTCTATTGCTTACAATTCTCCCTTTACCTTAGAATTGTCAATTTACTTCAAGCTGAACTGCTTAGGAATAAATTGACACAGAGGTTATTATTCTCAACCAACAACTTTGCCCCTTTTTCTACATGGCTGAGAAAATATTGAATTGAATTGATTGCTCTCTTTCTGGCTTGGTTTTATAGAGTAAAATATTCTTTCTTTTCTTCTTCTTTCCCTTTCTCCTTTCCTCCCTTCTTTCCCATGTTTCTTACCAAATTTCTTAGTTGTGTAGGTTGAAAAAAATACTATTCTTTTATTTCCTTCTCTAGCATTATATTGAACCATGGAAGAGAAAAACAGAAGAGTGTACGTGCATGTCTGTTTCACAGCCAACCTCAGCTAATCGCTAGTTTTCTTTGTGGCTGTGAACATTTCTCCTGCAGAGAGGGCAAGGATCTCATTAGCACTAGCTAATATATAAAGGGTACGCTCTGGAGACCTGGACTAGGGTATTTGAGCCCCCAAACTATTTATTTTGTTTCTTGATTGCTACTTTGCACGTTGAGGTACTTTCAGGGTTTTCTTTTCATATATAAGACACAAATGCTATATCTTTATGTATACCCAAATAATCCAAATATTTTTACTAGAATATGGATTTGGTCTATGACATATCAGTATTGATATTATTATGGCTTACTGCATATTAAGCACCTATAGCTACTGACACAGAAAAAAATCACTATGAAGAGCATGGCTTAAGCTTATTGCATTTATAGAACACTCAGTAAACAAGAGGAGATACAATGACTAGGGAGAAAGTCCCCACGCTGTCACCTGGGGCCCGACCTCTGGCTGA
This sequence comes from Indri indri, assembly GCA_004363605.1. Taxonomy (NCBI): domain Eukaryota; kingdom Metazoa; phylum Chordata; class Mammalia; order Primates; family Indriidae; genus Indri; species Indri indri. The sequence continues at coordinate 16,228 of RJWJ010019047.1, forward strand.
TACCATCCAAGGCAGTCTTAGCACATGATTAGGAGCACAGATGTGAGCTGCTTCCTGTGTGGCCAGATTTCAGGGCTGTGAGTAGGTCCTTGTAGAAAAATCTTCAATTTCAGCTCTCCTAAGGTGTCTCATTAATGGCAAAGCCCCAAGGGATGTAACACGTGGGCTCAGTAAGGGCCTGCACATATTCTGGGGTAAATAAATATTTATATGAATAAATGAATGGATGGATGGGGGTAACAATTTCACTAATGTTGTAAATAATCTGTCACAAACTCTTTACTAAAAATATAGACAATTAATATTGCAAAAGTAATATACCATTGTTAAACAATTAAGAAACACCTGCATTATCAAATACCCTCCCTGACAAATAAAAATTAAAAAAAGAATTACGCCTAACATCACTGTCCATAATAACTATGCTATCATGATACATAATAAAAATAAATTTTAACCCCTTGGTGTATATTCTTCTAGATTGCTTTCATTATACTTTTCTCTCACTTAAAAAATGTTGTGTAACTCTTCGATAATTCATTTTTTTCCACTAAATGTATTACAAATATCCTACTAACTCAACAAAATCTATCCAATTTTTTTTGAAAAGAATTTGATAGGAAAGTAAAGGAGAGATGCATGAAACCACTGTGGTGCTCAGATGGAGAAGGCAAAGCTCAAGGTAGAGGAGGGGAGGAGAAAGACTAGAACATTCCACTTGCTGGTCTTTGATGAAGTTGTTCTTGCACACAATTGTGGCCCAGGCTGGCTGACTCACTGGGTCTGAGGTAGAAGGAAGTTTAGTTCTGAGTTGTTGGCTCCTTACCATAAGACAGCAGCCTAGGGGCTGGCACAAATTTCTGGAGTTGATGTAAAAATGAATCTGACCACAAACCCTTTCTTCTGTAAGCTTGTTGTAGGCAATCCTTTAAGATAGTAAAAATGGGTGGTCACCCACTTGATAAAGACCTATGTAAATCAGCTGTAGGACTTCTGAATTTTTAATAAACTTGTGTTTTCTTGTTTGTATTTTATCAGGCTTAACACTAAGCCAATTTTACCCCCAGAGCTTGAATATATCAATTCTTGCTGCTCATTTTTCTTTGACATTCTTTCCCTGGTTCTTAGGCATTTGTTAACTTTCTCGACATTTCAAGGCCTTCCAGCCCTTTTCAGAGAGACTCGTGGATTATGTTATTTCCAATTCCTTCCTCTGTGCTGTTGTCACACCTATTTTCAAGTCTTCTGGCTTCTACTAGGTATCAAGTAACTAATTTCATGAACACCTTTATGTTAAAGTTTTCATGGGTACTGATAGATTCAACTCTGATGTTCTCAGTAATATATCCCTAGAAAGAAATTTTGTGGTGATAATGCCTGAAGGCAAAAATGGTAAACATTTTGGAGGCCAGTGGGGAAGACTGTTTTGGGCGGGACACTTTCGGGCACTCTACGTAAGTGGCTCTCCACAGTGCCCATGCTCTTTGCTGTTAATATTTCCTACCTCGAACTAGAGAAAATTTAGCTGGTCAAGTGAAAATTTGTTGGCTAATATCTTTTGAAGACAGTTTTTAGGCTGGATAAAGTTGAACAGAATTGGACTCCTTTCCTTGATACTAATTTGTGTTTATTTCCTGTTAGGACGTGACCCTGTGCCATTCTCTGCCATATCTGCTTATGCCATTTTGTAAGACCAGCCAGTTTGCACATGAAGACTTGGGTCTGGCTATGCCTCAAGCTAGCCCTTAGTTTTTATTGTGGAATAACAAAAGATTTTTTTTTTCAGGTTAATTCTAGTAACTCAACAGATATTTAAAACTTTTATGGTGATGAGGAGCAGGGGTGGATTCAGCCTTTTCTGTAATAAGCTGTCAGGAAAACATTCTTAGGAAGCTTTACTCATGGTCACAAAGACAATTGATTAGCAGATATGAGAACAGTAGAGTATATTTTATTGCTTATAGGATTATGGTAGCATGAATAATCACATAGAACTTACTCCAAGAAATTTAATTTATTTCTTTGCCCAGAATCACAAATTCAGGGGAGATCTTGAGAAGTCATTTATTTTATTCTCCAGTTTTAAACAGGATGCTTTCCTCCAACCCTTTCACAGCATCCCCGAAATATTAGGCTCTTCCAAGGAGCACTTCCAGTGTTGTGCAGTATTTCAACAGCAGCCAAAAGCTTCCTTATTTCGATTTAAGGTTAAGTTTGTCAAGATCCAATATACTTCTAGAATTCTCAGTCCTGAGTATGTTATTTTAATTCTTTATTCTTCAGTGCAGTCTTACTACAGCAGCTTTTCCCCACATAGGTTGCCTCTCTAAGCACTAGCAGATGAAATACTGTGCAAGAACAGAAAGTTTCCAGAGTTACAAAATTTGACAAACTCTGCCTACTATCAGATTCTCTTGGAAATGATTTTTTTTGCAGATATCACAGTCTCTGGTAGTTACACCCACACCAGGCTATCCAAGGAGCAACAGGAAGACAAAAACAGCAACAATAACAATATACAAACAATATACAAAAAGCAAGAGTAAGTGATTTGCATGAGCGGCTGGTTGAGAACCATTGGTTTTGATCATAGCATGCCATCCCAGGGAACTGGAGGATGAGGTGACAAGGGACATCTTGCATGGGACACCATGGACAGTAGGCAGTCTTTCAACACAGGAGGTAAAAGGGGGAAGGAAATAACCAGATGACCTTATTTTATTTACACAATAGGGTAACAGGCATATTCAATACTGAAAAATGAATTCTCTAAAACAGGTCTCTGAACAAACACATTTAGGACTATATGTTACATTTATTATTTTCAGTAGTACAGTTAGTGTTGTTCTGCAGAAATACTTATGATAATTACATTGCTAGAGCCTGCTTTTAATGAGAAGTCTAATTCTGCACTGGTGATGAAATAAAACCTCAACAAAATAATGATAACGACCCCATAGTCAGTGCTTTCTCCTCTATGTATTGGTGCCTCTAACTTCTTTCTTTAAGAACTGAAAGTTATTTTATGCATGTATAGGCAAACAAGAGGAAGAACTAAGTAAGCTAAGAGGATTAAGTGCCCCTAGGAGTATTTTAGTAGCTATCGAAGGAGCCAAATTTATCTTCTAAAGGGATGTAGACTTTGGATAGGAACCTGAAGGTCCAGTGGAATATGGATAGATTGAGAAGAAAGGGAACACACATTACATACAGGGGAAAAATATGTGCAAAGGATGGAGTTGAAAACGAGTTTGTAGTGTATGAGGAAGAGTGAAGAGTCCCAAAATAGCAAATATATTTAGGATTCTCTACCTCTTTCTCTCACTCTGTCTCATGAAACTATATAAATTGTGTTTTGAAAAGAACTGGAAACACCCTAAAATATTCATTTTCCAAACTTGGACAATAGCACAAATGTTGATCAGTGGATCCAGAAAAAATAAGCCTATGCATGATATGTCAAAAGCAACTCTTCTACCAGGCATTCTAGGTTTTCCCGAGCAAGGTCTCATGTTACCAAGCCAACTTGCCCATCGTTTCTCACCAACAGGGACTCTCCACTCATATGGAGCCAGTCTTCTTCCATCCTTTGCACACTATATGTTCTTTTTGCCTTCAAATCTTAGTTCACATCATTCCCCCACTGACAATCTCCTCCACAGTTATCACTGTTGATTAAAGCTCTTTAGTACTCAGATGAAGTTTTACATTGTGATTATCAATATTAACACGTGAGTCTTAGGTTGTGCAAGCACCTGTGGACCTCCAGATATAGAAAGGACAATTCTTGATGTCACACACACACACACACACACACACACACACACTCTTGTTAATTTCTCATAAAATGTAATTATTTCCTTGCTTTAAAAATTATTGTCTAAAACCAAATAAAGCACCATTTTATTGTTTTATATTCTTGTATCATTATTTTTCTCACCTTTATTTTTACATTTTCTCTCTCCAATATGATAGTTATCCTACTTAAATCTAGGTGCCATGGTAAACTTCTCTTGTCCTACCTCATAGTGCTGAGTTTATGGTAGATGTTCAGTAAATACTTGATTTAACACGCAAGCATGCATTTATTCAGCATAGGACCCTGAGGAAATCTGTTATGCAAAGCTCTATCGTGATGGATGGGCAAGTCTGGGAAAAGTAAGAGTTCTGGCATGTAATAACTCAACAGGACCCCCCACCCCCCATTTATAATGTGCTTTCAAATGCAATATCCTTTTGTTCCTACAACAAGCATGAGTGATGGGTAAGAACAAAATTGCCCATTTTACAGGTGACGTGGTTGTGGTTCAGACAGTTTAAATAATCTGCTCAAGGTCAGAGGGTATGTGTCTAAGCTGGACTCCAACACTTGTTTTAGGATTCCGAATCTAGGGTCGAGGACATGACTGGAGGGCCAGGGGGTATGGGGGAGTCTGTGACGAGGAGAGGAGGGGCAATCAAAGAGGAATCAGGAGTCTGCAAAATAAAGATACTCTTTGACTTGGGGCAGGTCTTGAGATGCAGTAGAGTCGGCTGCCAGAGGTTTCTCCTAGAACTTTTGGCAGTACCCAGGGAGAAGGATTTTGAACGGACATTAACCACGTGACTGTCCTCAAACTGTGTGTGGAAGTAGACAGTAGTTTCAGCCAAATGGCCACTGAGAGGGTCACAAATCCCTCCAAAGTCCTTCTTAACTGTAAGCTGTAATCTGGAAGTTTGGAGGGGGTTAAGTCTGTCTCTTTTGCAAAGTTAAGTTACATCTTTAGATATCTGTGGATCACTTGTGAGACACACAAAACTCTGTGTTCCATTTACGGTCTGATGTATGACGTCCCAAATTGTTTCCTAAAGGGTTGAACAGTGACATCTATTGGTTCCATTTGAAATAAACAAGTTCAAAAGAGATTGAAACATTCAAAACAAATAATAATCATTCCGAAGGAAGTTAGGACATCAGCAGCATACTTTATCTCAGGAACAACACACAGCACCAAGTTTCAGTATCAGGGATATTGTATGACTTTTATTTTTTCAGAAAGGCCATCAAAGAGTTTTTGTAAACCTTTTTAAAATAAAAATTCAATAGAAACAGTACAAAGACCTGTGTGTCTGGGGAGTTTCTTATTGTTCAAGATTTTAGCCTGGATCATAAATGAGCAAATTGAGAAAATGGGTTTAAAGGGGCAATGGTGGGAAATGATGAAGTTGCTTTCTGCGTTAGGAAACTTGAAAACCAAATCTTCCTATAAATGAGCCTTGTGAGTTACAATCAAGCTTGAATTCATTTCTAAATGACTCCGAATTTCAAGATAACCTTGACAATCTTCTAGCTCTTAGCTTCGCTTGTGAACCGTTCATGTTCTTTTGCACTCAATGCTCAGTATCTTTCCTTAGCAAAACTCTGAAGCTCGCTGAATATGTAACTGTTGGAGATGCTTTTCTGGGCAATTTGGATAATTAAAAAATACTACAGCCTGACAAATTAAAAAATATACTTAGTGTGCACACTCCCTGCAATATCTTTTCTTGGCTCAGACCTTTACAAAAATTACTAAGAAACAGTAAAATGAACGGTTTGACCTATAACCTCTTATGCACCCAAGGGAGGTGTGAACTGGCTTGAAGAGGTTGGCATGAGGAAGATGAGAAAATGCAGGCTTGGATAATCTGAACAGTGAATAATTGAGTATTGATATATTTGGATCATTGAAGAAAAAAATGTTAAAATTTTCACCAGTTAATTAGAGAATCATGCATAACCCTGTGAACTTGCTTTTTTGTTTTAAAACAGGAGGTACGGTTTTCAGAGATGGTTTAAACTGGGTTATTCAGGTCTGTTGAGATCTTTACCTATTTGCTTTTCAGACCCCTGGTGGCTTGAGAACAGCATGGCATTGAATCACACTGCCCTGCCCCAGGAAGAGCACCTGCCACACTACCTTCGAGATGGGGACCCCTTTGCTTCCAAACTTTCCTGGGAAGCGGATTTAGTGGCTGGCTTTTACCTAATAATAATTGGTAAGTTTCCTTAATTCTTCTGTGCAAAGGCTGCACTTAGAAAATTCATGGGCTGATATGTTGATTTTGCAAAAAGATTCCAATACTTAAGTGGGTATTTTAGTGGAGGTGGAGCGTGGCAGGGAGGCAGAATACGGGGTGGAATTATGGCATTCAATAAATGTTTCTTAGAAATGACTATTATCTTTATTGCTAGACATAAATACTCCACTGATAATCCAAAGAACTCTTACAGGAAAATTATTTATCTTGAGACTGTATTTCAACTTTGGTCGAATAGAGACTTTGGTTACTTTGGTTGTAGGTTTATCTTCTGAATACCAAAATTAATGATAATGATATTTAAACTGAGTGCTTTTATTTTTTAAAAAATGCTTTTGACATAATCATAAGATTTTAGTCTCAGAATAGACCTTAGAAATAATCCAGTTCGGCCTCTTCTGAGTTCAGCGAGTGTAGTTCAATGCTGTGTTGATGGTGGACACACTGAGCTCACTTCACCTGAAAGTAAAGTCACATCACGACAGCATAGCGGACTCATGTGGATGAGAGGTGAAAAACCGTGTTGGTGATAAATGGAAGTCAGTCCAGGTTCAAAAGATTTTTGTTCATAATCCACAAAGGGGTGCATCTGCTTCCAGATGGCACTATCTAATGCAGTGGCCACATGTGGCTTCTGAATCGGGTGAACTGTGACTTTTTCAAACTGAGATGTGCTGTGGTGTGAATACACACCAGACACCGAAGACCCAGTACAAGAAAAAAATCATATAAAAGATCTCGCTCATAATTTTTTAAAAATTAAATGAAACATTGAACCCACAGTATTTTGGGTGTATTAGATTAAATGAAATACATTATTAAAATTATTTTACCTATACATTTTTACCTTGTTTCACGTTGCTACTAGAACATTTTAAAATACATATGTTGCTCGCATTTCTTTTTTACATCGTATTTCTTTTGGACAGCACGAATCTAGATAATTAGGATTTAACCACAATACTTTTCTTAAATTTAAAATTGCTGTTTTAAATTTGGGTGACCAGTGTGCAGGTGGGTTATGTCTTTAGGTTTGTTGGCCTTTAATCTTTGCAGATGTTGAGTCAAGCTTGTTCTCTCTCTCTCTCTCTCCTCTCTTCATTTCTCTCTCTCTCTTCCTCCCTTCTTTCCTCCTTCCCTCCGTTTCTCTCTTTCTCTCTCTCTCTCACATCTATTTATTACTGCCTAAGAATTTCATTTAACCTCCTGAAATTAGCAAAACTCATTAGAAAAGTCTTAATATCCCTCTATGGTGAGTGCTTGGAGCAAAAGGAATCCCTGAGATTGGATCAACTTCTGCTGCAAAGTGATTCCCCTGGTCCTTGTCTTTATTGTTAGTTAGTGATTTACTAATTTAAATTCTATTTCTCATGAATGGACCCCTTTGTCCTTTCAACATAAATATATATTTAGCACACACTCATTGCCACTGTTTTAAATTGCCGGGAATAGAGCAGTGAATAAAATGGTCAAACACTCTGCCAGAACAGAGGCTATCATATAGGGAAATCCACATTGCATTTTTATTAAACTTAAGTACTTTCAAGGATCAGAAAAGGCAGAAAAATAAAATAAGCATCTTATTAATGGAATTTAATATATCTCAGTCACTTGCAAGGAATGTATTCAAAAGTAATATCTTTAACCTGACAAATCTCTCCAAATGACACAAAATAGGGAGGAATATCAGTCCATTCCCAGTCTTAGCATGACAGATTGCTAAGAAAGAGAGGCAACCAGGGCGGGTAGAGGGGACATCAGGAGAATTTCCCACCTGGTGCTTGTGGGATTGGAAAGAAAATTCACAGTCATATTCAAATAGGCTTGCTGAGATGGAGCCAGAAAAACAGATCCAAAAAGAGTCCCCAAACAAGGGGAATGGCAGGTGAATCAGGGTGCTGGGTGGTGAAGCCACAGGTATGTCTCAGAACAGTCCCTCAGGGGGAGGAGAGGAGTCAGCTGGGGAGTTTGGGATTGATCCGAGACCCACCAGGTCTTGGGCTTCGTTCTGTGTCTGGTTTTTACCCTCCTAGGATAGACTTGTGTGGATATGCCCAGATTCCTTTAATGAGCCAGAATAGAATGAACAGCATTCTTGGTGAGCTTTGCGAAATACTAGACATCTTAGAGAAAACTGGAAGACAGAAATATAAATGTGAGTTTGGAATGCAAGAAAAATAAATTAGAGACCCACTTTCCACCTTCTACTCTTTTCCTGTTATTGTAAATACTTAGTTTATTAACAATATGAGTTTTTTTGTTTTTATGAAAAGATCTAGGACTTTAATAATCTAAAAATGGCCTTGCCTTAGTCTTTATCTTCTTAATCTTGTTTTCCTTGAACTACAATTAGAGATAAATTTGCTTTCTCTTGGCACTTATAAGATTGCTTGTTGGAATAATTTATGTGCAGTGAATAGAGTTGACTATTTTTTGATAATTCTTTGGGCACAGGATGAAACCCTATGAAGCAGGGTTAGTGAAAAAAATGGAAGGAAATAAAAGTAAGAAAACAAATATTCTCCAAAGAGATGTAGACAGATGAAGGGTGTTTAAATGAGCCTCATGTATCAAAAACAAATGCATTATTGTTTTTATTCTTTTTGGATGCAAAGTAGGTGGCATTAGTTTAATAACTTTTCAAGCCATGTTTTCACATTTTACTATCCCATTGGGCCGTGCAAATTGGTTTCCTTTAATGAGACGTAAGTTTCACTGGAGTTGGTTTGCTCTAGAACGCCATCTCTCTTCTATTTTTCCTCCTCTTCTACTTTAAGAAAGCTAAAGAGGTTTTGATGGGCCATTAAGCAGCACTGACTCCAGGGAGTCAGAATTTCTTAAGAGCACAATGTAGTTAGTTCCTGGTGGTTTCATACCATCACTGAAACACACATTTCTTTCCTTGCCCCCAAAATGAATTGTGGTGGAGAAGTAGAAATTAAAATAGAAAAATCTGGGTTTCTCCTGTTAATACTCTCCTTATTCCTTACTACTAAAGGCAGCTGTACCAGATTCTCATTTATACACAGCTACACTATGAAGCAAGAATTCCTGAAGAAATCTACTCTACATGTTAAGCTATGGAAGTAGGTGTATTCTTTTCTTAAATAAAGTCAGTAGGGATTGGGTCTTTTTGGATTTAAACTGGGTTTGTAAGAACTTTTGAACAGTTTCGTTGTAATGCCAAAGCCAATTAGTCATTAATAAAAGGATATGAAAAAGTCATTGTTGGTAGGTCTGTTGGGTTGAGGGTCACTTTCTCTCCCCTTGGTGGGAGGGGGAGTGCCCAGGTTATCAATTGTCATCCACTTACCCTCAATACCTAGTTCAGCAGCAGCTGAAGGCTGTCCTATCTGCCAGACACCCAGTGTCCATGTCTCCTTGGGAGGCAGACGTCCTGGGCTCTGTCTCTAGGAGATGACCCCTTCCTTGCAGGGGTTATGGCAGTGTTACTTGCCCCCTGCCTCTCCTGAATGCTGGTGCTCCCTCAGGAGTCTGCAGTGATACTGAAGGCACCTTCTTTGGTTGGCTTCATCTTCAGAATTTATCAAGAGCCAAGGGGCTAACCCTACTTATCAGAAGGAGGGAGTTCTATAAAGCCAGTAATCTATAAAAAATGGCTGAGGAAAATACTCCACCCTGGGGGCCGGTACGAGAACTGACCCCCTGAGCCTCGCTGGGAAGGTAGCCATTCCTTTTCCCGGGTAAGTTCAGCCTTATAATCCCTGACTCCCGTCTCTTCGGAGGCAACCCATCCCTTGCCTGTCACTCACAACTCATGCTTTTTATTTCATCTTCTTAACTTAGATTTTTATTTAGAGTCCTCTCACGACCCTCTAAATCTATGGTGTCCATTTTTGAAATTGAGAAGTGTTTCATGTCCCGGCGAACTCTAAATCCTAGTTTTAATGATGGGAATTTTTATTTTTCCTTGTAGGGATTCTGTCCACATTTGGAAATGGCTATGTCCTTTATATGTCTTCTAGACGAAAGAAGAAGCTGAGACCTGCAGAAATAATGACTATTAATTTAGCAGTCTGTGATCTGGGGATTTCAGGTAACACAACCATGGTGTTTCTTCTTTGTGGGTTTAAACTACTCCCCATCCTAAAGTACTTCCTGGTCAGAGGTCACCCCTAACCAGATCCCTTTTGCTCCTGATTTCATAAATCGCCTTTACAGAGTTTGTGGTAAGTCAATGGAGTGTGGTCTGGCTAAAGAGATCATATATTTAACATTTACCGAGTTTTTTTCTATGTGCCAGGCATGTTAGATGCCAAAGAAACAATTTGGAATAATATTTGATACCGTAGACACCTCAAGGTACAGTGGGCAAAATGACTCAGAAATCAGAAATTTGCTGGCAGGCTGGCTCCGGGTCACTGTTTTGAGCTCCTCACACCCCTCCCATTGTGCGGAAGTCTGGTTAAAATAAACATCAAGGCAGTGGGGTCTTGAAGGGTAAATGACAGTTGAAGACAGTCGAGAGGGGAATATAGGAGAGGGAAGAGCTGCCCTACTAATGACATATTTAATCATGACTTACGGACTGATTGCAAGTATAGAAAGCTTCTGGTTCAGTGATTCTCAAAGTTGGGTGCCCGCGCGCGCGCGCGCGCACACACACACACACACACACACACACACACACAATCACCAATAAGCCAGTAAGGAGGAGTTGGAATAAAATTTTTCTTTAATGATAATTCATTTTTAAAAATATGAATGATTTTGGCTAAGTCGTCTCCCTTTGCTTTTTCCCATAAAATTCCAGAGTTCCTCGGATGTACTGTAATATGTCTTTGGATCCCAACATCCCTATTTAGCTTACAGGCTTAAGTTAGGAGAGTTGGGGAAATTGTGTTTGAACAGTACACATCAGCTCCTCTTACCACCAGAAAGCCTTCTAGCAATTTTTCCTTTTTGAAAATTTTCCCTCTTTAAAATTTTTTTTTTTCAAATGTTAGTATCTCTGTTCATACGTGGATGTTTCTGCCACTGCTGATCACTAAAAGCAAGTCCCAATAGTAATACTCTACCTAGTCAGTCACATAGTAGTAGATGTGTTGCCCTTTTATTGAGAGTTTGGATGATTACTTGGGAAGGCTTTACTCAGTAGACAGGCTTAAATATCATGAACTCTTACGGTAAATGTACACGCATATTAAGAGAAGGCTGACAGACCAGGCCCCTTTCTGTGAAAATAGGAGGAACTCCAGGGAATTTGCAAGGCTGCAAAGTGGCTGCCATTTTGCCTATTGCCACGCGATGGCGCTGTCACAACATGAATGATAGCATTCCTGGCCACACAGCTGGACACTGAAGGTTCTCCACCTGGTACCGAGCGTAAAATGCCTGAATGAAATCTGTCATTTCAGCTATATCCTTCAGCAGTGAATAATACCAGACTTACGCTTAAGGCTGAATTAGACACTGAATAAAAATGTCCTTAATTGGTCTGATACATTGAAAGTGCTTTCAACCAAGCAAGTCTGCTCTAGAATTGCACAAACCACCTCATTACTCTGCTTATGTCTTTAGAATAATTCGCCAGGAACCATTTCCTTCCATGTGACAGCATTCTCTAACCCAGATCACGTTTTCAACTTTGGAGCATCTATAATACACTTTCCCTTCCAATAAACCTAAAAAACGTGTCTTATTTTTTTTTCTTGCTCAACTGCGTTCCATTATAGGCACCTCCAAGCAGCACATCCTAGAGGCCAGATGCATGGCATCTAAGCACCTCGTGCTTGTTGTTTAAGCACCAACAGCTCCCAGTCATGTATACATATTAGAATAACCCGGGGAATTAAAAAAAGTGTACAATGCCAGGCATTAATCCCAGATAAATTAAAACAGAAGATTGAGGTGTTGGAGCCCTGGACATTAACATTTAAAGCAAATCAAATCAAAGCAAAGCAAAACTAAGCAAAACAAAACAACCCTCCTGTGCTTCTAATGTGTAGCCAGGTTCAGAAGCATTCTGCTAAGTGGAAGACAGAGAGCCAATCTAGATGACAATCCAAAGATTCATCCAAAGCTCTGCTTCAGGAGGAAGCTTCAAATATTAGCTTAAAATAATAGCTTTGGCTAATTCAGGTCCTAGGCACAACAGACACTAATTTCACTCCGTTTGGTCACTTTCACTTGTCTTTTTGCTGCCTTTAGCACCCACCTAGCTGACACCCACCTCAAGGCTTTGAGCCTTCTGTCTCCTCTGCCTAGAATCTTTTCCCTGCAGATATTTGCTTGACTTGTCTCCCACTGATTTAGGTATCTAGCTAAATGTCACGTTCTTGGAGTATTCTTCCCTGGCACCCTTATGTAGAACAATTTCTGACTATCTCCTTTCTCTGCTTTATTTTTCTTCACAGCACTAATCACCACTCATCACTCTGGCAGACCATATCTTATATTAAAATTTGTTTGTTTCTCTGCTCTCCCTGTTAGAAAATAAATTTGTCAATCTCAATCTCCACTTTGTCCCCCAGTGCCCTGCTCTGTGCTTGTTACATAGTAGGCACTGAATAATTATTAATGTTTGTTGAATAACATACAGTTGTTTCGCACTCTGGTTTCCTCGCTGACAATAGGGTTAGATTCCCTAGGGTTAGGAGGCTCTCACATGAGGGTGCCCAGAGAAGCAAATTGGAGTGCGCCACTGTCTAGGCAACTAGAGGAGATGTGTGACCAGCTTGCAGAAGGCAATCGGTAAATGTTTGTTAATTGACTGAACTAACAGGAAATCCTGCAAGCTTTTACCTGGGAGGGGCACAGCTGGGAGGGGTGGGAGCTAGCACCTGTAGGCTGTGAATGTCAGTTACTTGGTTTCCTAACGCAATAGGTTAGGGAACCTTCCTTTGATGTGTAGATCAGACAGAGGCTTTGAAGAGCTTCCTCAGCACTTTTCTTTCAGGGAGGGTAAAGACTGAATACAATGCCTGAATAAGAGAGGGCTGCAGGGTATGAATTAAAAGTAGAAGAAAGGAAAAACAAGCACCACGTGCACTCACCATCAAATTGGTACTAACTGATCAACACTTAGGTGCACACATGGAAGTAATATTCACGGTGCCAAGCAGGTGGGAGGGGGGTGGAGGGGATGGGTAAAATCATAACTAATGGGTATAGAGCGCACTGTCTGGGGGATGGGCATGCTTGTAGCTCTGGCTTGGGCAATGTAAAGGCAATATAGGTAACCAAAATGTTTGTACCCCCATCACATTCTGAAATTAAAAAAAAAAGAAAATAAATTAATTAAAAAAATAAAAGTAGAAGAATGCTTTCTAGAAATTAAAAAAAATCCTGATGGAGGCTCAAGGAATAAATAGCCTAAATCCCAGAAATCTGGCTCTGGTTGTAAACAGATTGCACCTACCATTTACTGAAATAGCTATCCCATATTTGAATAAGATATTACTCAACAGCACGAGAAAAACAAAAAAAAAGAAAACAAACAAAAAACTGAAACAGAAGAAAACATGTGGAAATCTGGTCTCGACCTTAAAATGAAGAAATTTAATAAATGACTCTCAAGCAATTTTTTTAAAACAGTGAATTTTTTCTTTGAAAAAGAGCTTGACTTAGAAGCTGAATATATAAAACAGATGAAAAAAGATCCGACTGAAAGAAGGTGAAGGATGGAGACCTAGTTGCTTGATATCTCTTCCCCTGCACGACTACCGACTTCTCCTCCAAGACACACACACACTCACCTACTCACATACACACATTCAGAGGAGCTCCATGGACCCTTCACGGCGCTAGGCAGAAAATTGCTGCCCTGTATGGTTATTCGGGTCACTCGAACTCTAGTATTCTTCTCTCTTCTTCACCTGCCCCCATCCTGTTGCTTCCCTATGAATGTGCAACTTCCTGGAGTTTCTTAAATACTTTTTATTCATTGATGATAACAAAAAGGAAATAGTGAAAGACCAAATATGTTCTGTATTTTTTAATAAATAAAGGACTGATTCAAATTTCCAAGAAAGTTATCCACGCTATTGTTAAAACTGCGTTTGGAACTCACTCACGCCTTCCTCCTCCAGGGCACTTTATAGCCTTTCCCCCCCAGAGTCTCATTCAACCTCCTCCTCTCTGAATTCACAGCAATTAGTGCCCACTGCTTCCCTAATTAAGGCTGTCCCTGATAGATAACCTCTCTTTTCCCCCTCCCAGCCCCTTTGCAGACATTTAACTCCTAAAGCACAAGGTTACCTCTGGGTGTTAGAAACTAAGTTCCCTTTTCACTGCAGGAATCTCATGCCCTACACACTCAGATTCTAAAATGCCCCACTTGAGGGAACAGGATGAGTCGAATTTACATCACCATTCTGTATCTTCTTTTTTTCTTTCTCCTTTTCTTTTTCTTCATTCTCCCCTTCTTCCATCTCCTCCTTTCCCTATTGGTTGAGACGATCTTCCGAACGTTATTATTAAAAAGTGTTGCATTTGTCCCAGGAATGTAAGTATGT
>RJWJ010019048.1:0-30769 GCA_004363605.1 Indri indri
TGTTCAGATGATGCTGCAGTTTCTTACTGCATCTTACTGACAATGTTGTATTTCTAAATTGAATGATCGACTTGACATTGCATTAACAAAAGTTTTCCATTATTGAGATAAATCTGTTTTTCCATATCAATTATTTAAAAGTCTCTGCTCAATACATATAAATGTTTTCTTTAAAATACTCAGACATTTCTTCCTTTATTTAAGAAACAGATGAGACCTGATTCATAGTTATCTGCAATGAAAGGCAATCAAAAGTAATAAAGATGATGTGAAAATTTTTTCAATTTACCTCTATATTCCAGATTTTCAACCATCCATCAATGTCTCCTGTGGTGAGGTATCGATTCGTCTTATCAGTAGACATAATAATAGATCCAACCCCACTATGAGCCAAAAATTCAGCCAGAAGTTGCTTCTTAAATGTATCCCAGAATCTGACATAACCAGATCCTCCACATGATACCAGGTTAGCTCCTCCTAACATGTGGGGAAAACCTAATTAGAAACCTCTAACAACAAATACCAGAGACAACTCTCTCAGTGGCTTGCCCTGTGGAAGGCATATGATGTTGGAGAAGTTAGCAGCCCTGAGATCCATTCCCAGCACCACTTCGATTCTCTCAAATATAAAATGGAGATGAACCCATAAAAACCTCACTGGTTTGTGTTGAGAATTAAATGAGATAGGATATTTAAATGTTGCATTACATTTAGTTCCCTTCCTTCATTCATTACTCTGATGGTTTTTTTTTTGGGGGGGGGCGGTTAGTTAGAATTAATTTTTTCTTTGAATACACATATAAAATGTTAATTTTAATACTATGACAATGCTCTGATAAATCCGTCTTCCCTAATAAGTCATTGGTCACAAGTAAAAGTTCTCATGCAGAGATTTTGATGCATATATATAATGATAGCAGCATAGCTATTGATTTCTCTGCTTATCAGCATGCTTAGAATTCTATTCACAGGCTTTTGAAAAATTTTTTCATCAAGAATTCATGTAAACCCTTATGGAACCCTTTTTTGGTTAACAGGCTTAGCACTAACCTTTTCACTTTCCATTTTTATATGCACTGTGGAAGCACTTTACCTAAATTATTCTTCCGTGGCAAAGTTCCTATTATTCGATAAATCTGTAAATGAGTTCCAATTTGCCTTACAAATGTACTGCCAATTAACAATCATATCTGTTTAAAGTAGAAATAATGACATGTGGCCGCTTCAGTGAAAACAATTTGGGATACTGATAACATTAAGAAAAATTAGTATTGAAAATATGAGAGTAATTTCAGGATAATAGTTCATATTGTGAAGATAAGTAAGTTCTAGAAAATAGAAAGTTTTAGAATCTAACTGTTTCAAAGTCTATTCTAAATATCCCACAATGTTTTTTAAACTATGGGGGTATACCTTTATTGATTTTTAATGATGGAAATTTTTATATAAAAATAATGCAGCTTTTCTATTTGCAAATTAAATAGGGAAAATGAACATAGAAAACAAGGCTCAGATATTTATTTATTTTTCAAATTATGACATATATGTACAGATTCCTAATGTTAAGATAAAAACATATAATTTTTAAATATAATTTTTAAAACACAATTTTTATTTTAGATGAAAATTCAAAAAATATGCATTATTCTCAAAAGCAGATTTTTATTTAAGAAGGTGGTAGTTGCATCAACACTGTGCTAGTATTGCCACTGACAACAGAGGAAAAATTAAGCAAATGATCATTTCATTTATACAACATCAAATAACTATAGTAAATTATATGGCAGCACCAATGTTAACATACATCTCAATGAAAGATATGACCAGGACTCTGACTTATTTTAGAAAGTATGCACAGCTGGTAAAGCTACTCAGAGCACTACCAAAGGGGAAAAAAAAAACAATAATAATAGTAAGACAGAGAACAGGCAGCTCTTGTCCTGGAGTCAGCAGTTGTTTCAAATTTGCTACTGCTCCCAATCTCCAAGCTCCTCATTCTTTCCTTTCAGCCCATTTTGATACTGGAAATCCGTACAGTCAGTCTCGGACTCTACTCTTCTGCTATCTGTGGACCTAAGATTTGACTCAAAAATAGGAGGCATATATCTTGCTTGCTGTGCTCCTACCATACTAAAACTTCTTTATGCCATGGCTGGAACAACAATTCAATTTTTGCCGTATCAAATAGTTTGTCAGAATTTTTCTCACCCTGATTTTGACACATACAGCACTGGATAAATTAGTAGTGGGATCTAGTCTGGCCCCTGCTCCTGGACCCATCCTTCTCAACCCCAACCTCCTTTGCCAATGCCCTCCCATGACCCACTATTGACTTGTTAGCCACATGCAAACTCTACAAGACCTAGATAGAAATAGATTGAACTTCCCTTTTTGCTCCCTTTTCAACTATTTGCAAAACATAAATACATATTTTACCTGTCGCCACAATGTTTTTTCTTGCTTTAAGGAAGAAAAGCCTCATAACAGCATTATTGCCCTCAGTGTCAATCTGAAAGGTGCAGACTCCCACGGTAGACTGGTCTGCCATAGGGTGGGTGGAGTGGCTTCTCCCAGCACTGGGAAGTTTTTGAGGTTCTGTATCTGTAATGGAAACAAAGCCAGGTGTCCTAAAAACATCTGCTTTTCAAACTGGTGCCTATGGAAAACAACAGGCCCACCTCCATCACTGTCTCCAATGACTCCATCAAGTTTCACAATGTACTTGCAGTTAACATCCACCAAGCCTTCTTCTGCTATTCACTACCTCAACCTCAACTCAAAACATTGTTTAATTTCATTTTGTTTTGCATTTTCCATACACACTCTATTTTCTCTTGATATGAATTAATAGGGATTTCATATTGTAGTCACTGCTAACATCTTAGAGATCCTAATATCTCTAAGACAAATGTGATTCTAATATCATGGCATTTTCAGTTTATTAATCATTAATATTAGTCTTGCAAATATGATAATAAACGAGATCTAATGACAATTTTTATATATTTAAATGATCATTTTTTAGCAATACTATTTGTTACTGAGTTACCCTGGAGAGAACATGCCTAACAGTACTTCAATTATCTAATGCTATCATCTGTAGGGCACACTAATGAAAACGGGGAAATTCATCTTAGAACTCATGACTAATCTGTACATAGTTATAAAAAGTCTGTATACAAGTATCTTAAAAATTTTAAAGCAAAAAATCTATCTACATGCCTTTCATGTCTTTTAGGAATTTGATCTTATTTGCTCTTCTCTCATTTATTTCTCAGTGTCTTCTGAAGTCCAACATAGAGGAAGAGGCAGAATTCTACCCTCTCTATGGAAGGTTCAGATGAATACTAATGGCTAATTCTTTGTATATAAAGCAGGTCAGAGCCTTATGTTTGCAGCCAAGTAACCTCTAAATCTCTTTAGTTGATTTCTTACTCTTAGTAAAATACTTTCTCAGCTTTTCACAAAAAAACTGCATCTGATGACCAGTCTTTTCTGAAAGTTCAATTTAGCCTCCACGAGCTTATTCAATTGAGACAACAGAACCTCACTGGGCCATGAGGAATGACATATTCATTACCCAGATAAATTAGTCTAAGGAAAAACCTTTAGTATCTAAGGAAACTAAAATAAAATGTGAAAGGCAATTGTCAAGACATTTTGTTTAAGTATAAAATATTCATGTGCTCCACTAAACTCCCATAAAATACAATATACTCCCATCTAATGCTCCTCACAGGTTTCTAAAGCAAGACATAATTTAAGATTTACAGGTGGCATAATATTTAATACAAGCTCTAGATTGAGTCTGAACAGTCTATAAAATGAACACAAGTTCCCATTTTCTTACCAAGGGGTACCCAAGGTTCACTCAAAGGCAATTTGGCAAGGTTTATTGGAAAAAAACTAAACTAGATACAAATGAGAGTCCTGCTCCCTGCTGTTAGTAATTCAGAAACGTTGATGTAGGGTAAAGAAAGGAAACAGCGTGCCATGGAGAATTTGCTAAGCCAAGTACATCTCAAGGCTCTCTTTAGTCACTTTGACAAGACAATGATATCCCCAACCCTTTGTGCTTATAGCCAGTCGTCTATAATTTAGAAGCGCACTGCATCAGGTATATGCGTAAACAGCCAGGCCTATTGTGGTTTGACTAAGCCACATTATTTTAGTTCCAAACTTGCATTTACCTGACTTTGATTTTAGCAGCCTCTGGTAATCAGGGTGAAGGACATGGTGAGCATTCTCTGTGCTGTTGTTCCACAGCACAATTTCTCCATCATAACTCCCTACACAAGCCAGAATAGAAAATATAAATCACCCGAAGGTTAAGATAGAAAATCTATGCAATGCAATTAGAAGTCATTATCAATGTATCTTATACAGAATCTGGCACTTAGGAGGCACTCTATATTTTTAGAAACATGAATAATACCTAATATCTTTATTAACTTTAGAGCTTACAATCCTCACAGCATGACCTGTGCAGTAGGTATATAGAAATTACTATTATCTCCTTTTATTTTATAGTTGTAAGTATTCAGAATAAGGGTTTTGCAGTTAAACAACTTGAGTTTGAGTCCTGGTTCTGCCACTTATTAGGTGTGTAACCTTGGGCATGTTATTTAACTCTCCTTGATGCCACAATTTTCTCATCTATTATACAGGGTTAATAATTATGTTTATTTCATAAGGTTGTTGCAAAGAATGAAAAGTACCTAGAATAGTGTCAAGCATATTTTAAGCACTGAAAAAATGTTAAATTATTATTATACATTTCTATTATCGAGTAAGGGCAAGCAAATCAAGTCCTTCTGGGTTTCTGTTTCCCACATCCCTTGGTGGGGGAAGTGTATGCATGTGCACGCATGTATCTTCTCTTCTTTCCTTCCCTTTTATATTCTTTATTGAATATTGCTTTCTCCAATCCTAAAATTTTTCCTACAGAAAGTCTTTTGGTACTACTCTTCACAGATAACAGAGAAAAGCCCAAAGAGTGAGGCTAAGTCTGACCAAATTTATCCTGAAGAGGAGAAGGCAGCAATACCTAGAACACTGTTCTCAATGGCTCAGTGGGGACAGCTCCCTCCTGAGTTTCAGTGGCAAGTGAACATCAGAAGAGAAGAGATGAGTTTGGATGTATTAATACAAATGGTGACTTTCTTGTGATTTGGGGAGAGGAAAGAGAAATACATACTAAACTCTGTATTGTCCTGGAAAGAGCAACCTGTGTAACTCACAAATTGGCAAAGGGAGATGGAGTTCACCTGTCCATGGGAGTATCCATCTTCTCCTCTATGATTTTGAAATACTTTACTTATAAAATGCTAGATCAAACATTTTCGCATAGTATGGATGAGATTAGAATAAATGAAAAGATTATCTATCCACCAATAAAATAGTATTTTATGACATTTTCACAGTAACAACTACATAACTTTATAGTTCTTTATCCCCATCACATTTCGATGTCATCCTCCCTGCCGGGGTGGAATTTCAGCGTTCGTAAAGAAAATTCAGCTACAGATTTGGCCCTACCAGGGAGTAATCAGGTAAGTCCTGAAAACAATGGAGCTACAAATGTAAATAGATCAGTAAGCCTCACATTGTAACACTTCATAGATCTCCTGGCTCTTTTCCTATAAGTTTTCATTCTTCTTAATTGGTGACATTTTTGGTTCCATAAAAAAAAAAATGTAGGCTGTCAAAAAATGCACTTGAAAATTTCATGGTGTAATCTGCCTCTATAAATTGTTTTCTTTGGCCAGAAATAATACAACAATTTTTTATACTCTTTAATATGTCATATCAAAGCATGCCTATGGATCATTTTAAGAGCTTGGATTTGTAGACACTTTGTGAGGACAGTCTCTAACCAAGATTACTGAGTCTAAATTATGCCAAAGGATTCATATGTTTCTATTATGAAACACCTAAGTGACGTCAAGGTGTGATTCATACCCAAAAGCCCTAAAGCCGCTCCTGGAAAATGGACAATAAAAATAAAAAATAACATTTATTGATGAGCTTATTATGTGCTGAGCACTATGCTAAACCTTTGCATGGATAATCTGTACTATAAATCAAAATACAGATATATTATAATATTATTAAACAGAGAAAACTGTGATTTAGAGTTTAAATAATTTGTTCAATATTATGATGCAGCAAGTGGTAGAACCAGGATGTGAAGCCATAAAGCCAGGCAAAGGATGGTCATAACCACGAAAGTATTGCCTTATAAATAGGACCAAAAGGAGCAAGAACTGCTTTTTTAAGAAATGTATTCATTTTCAAGGGCAAAAATTAAGAGAGCAAAGAGACGACCTAAAAAATGGGAAAATAAAGTTTCAAACTATGCTTCTGATAAGGGGCTAATATCCAAAATATATAAGAAACTCAAACAACTCAACAACAAAAAGACCAAATAACTTGATTTTTAAATGGGCAAAATATATGAATAGACATTGCTCAAAAAAAGACATACAAAGTGATTAACAAGTACATGAAAAAATGCTCAACATCACTAATCATCAGGGAAATGCAAATGCAAACTGCAATGAGATATAACTTTACTCCAGTCAGAATGGCTACTATCAAAAAATCGAAAGATAACAGGTGTTGGAGAGGATGTGGAGAAAAGTGAGACTTACTTACATATGGCTGCTGGGAATGTAAATTAGCATAGACTTTATGGGAAAAAGCACTGAGGAATTAAAAATAGCACTACTATATGATCCAGCAATCCCACTACTGGGTATATAGCCAAAGGAAATGAAATCAGTATGCTGAAGAAATACATATCCTCCTATGTTTATTATAGCATAATTCACAATAGCCAAGACATTTAGAATCAACTAAATGTCCATCAATGGGTAAATGGATAAAGAAAATGTGGTATATATACACAATGGAATTCTATTCAGCCATAAAAAAGAATGAAATCCTGTCATTTGCAGCAACATAGATAAACCTGGAGGGCATTATGTTAAGTGAAATAAGCTAGAGACAGAAAGACAAATACCTCATGATGTCACTCATTTTTGGAATCTGAAAAGTTATTTTCATACAAGTAGAAATTAAAATAGTGATTACCAGAGGATTGGAGTGGAGGAGGAGATAAGGGGTAATGATGAGAGATTGATGAGCAGATACAAAGCTACAGTTAAATAGGAGGAATAATTTCTAGTGTTCTGTTGCACATTAGGATAACTAGAGGTAACAATAATGTATTGGATATTTCAAAATAGCTAGAAGAGAGATTTTTGAGTGTATTCCTAAGAAATTATACATGTTTATGGTGATGAATATGCTAATTACTTTGATTTGATTGTTACACAATTTATACATGTACTAAAACACCATGTTGTACCCCATAAATATGTACAACTGTTATCATAAATTTAAAAAAAAGAAATTTATTTATTTTGCAGTTAAGAAAAGGCCTTCCTAAAAGTGAGTGAGCCAAAACAAACCAAACTGTCACCAATAGTTGTCAAGCAAAGGTTCAACTCACCTGTAGCAAGAGTTTGTGGAGGTAAAAATGCAGCACACAAGATGTCATCATGGTGCTGTACTCCTCCTTTCCATTCTTCAGACTGGATGAAAAATTGACTGAAGTTCTGGGGTCGAAACACAGTAATAGCCCTAGTAAAACGGATATAGAATTCAGCTGTGGATCTAAAATTGATATAGATATTGAGTAGCCATTATCCACTTGGGTGGTATGATTCAAGAGGCCTAAAAGACTATGCTGCTCAAATTTTTATCCCCACTTATCATCCACAATACTGAGTTTCCCACACTAAATTTTCTTCTGGATTCTCTAATTGAATTTTCTGAGTAGATTATAAATATTTAACATCATAAGGTTGATTATTCTTTCCCAACCATTAATACCAAGCACATAGCCATTTATCAGATTAGTTATCTATCATCAAGACCCTAAAGCAAAGTTTCCCCGCATAGGTACAATGAAACCACTAAGAATTTCGCAGCAATAACTATTAAAAGGCGGGTGGAGCTATGAACAAATAATGTTTGGTAGTTTAAATAAAATCAATAAAATTTCTTTCATCAAAGCTTCTCATTTAGCATGTTAACATTCATTGTGGGATTTCCCAGACTACATTGTCCACAGAGTCCATTCTCTTAGAGTCTACAGCATATTGAAGAACTACTACATGTGGAATACATTTGGAAAATGCCATTCCAGATAAATGGGACATAAGACAGATACATTTGAACAGAAAGAAAGAATAATATTAGAGAGGTCAGTATCTTAAAGCACTACTAATGAATTTGAGGACAGGCCAGGATGAGCAAAGAATGAAATGCTTCATGCCTGGTGAGGAAGGGAGGAGCATAAAAATTAAATTGTGGGGGCACCATTATTACCTTGTTGCCACTTGATGATTTCAACTCTGGCTACCAGCCTATGCTAAGCCTCTCCTTCCATCTACAGCATCCACATCTCAAATAAGTATTTGCAACCATAGGCTAGGTGTCTTCACCCTCGTTCTCTCTTCACTTCCCTATTCTCACCACTTTAAAAGTGTTCTAATTATCCTACCAGCGCTTGCTACCTCAGGGTTGAACAATTATAACAGCCTCCTAACTAATTTCACTGCCTCTAGTCTACCCACATCTGGTACATTCTTCATCCTGCTACTAGATTAACTGTTCTCTTCTGGAACTCTTCCATTTATTCTGCAAGCATTTTTTGTTTTCTATGGAGAAGTCCCTGTTCATGATGCCTCAGAATACAGAGCCATGAGCATAAAATGACTAAAATGAAAGGTAAAATATGGTAACTGTTAATGAAGTACTTATCAACTGCCATGAAAGCCCAGAGTAGAAATCACAGAAAGCTGAGTTGAGGGCTGATATTTGAACTGGACCATAAAAGAAAGGTAGGACTTGGATGATGAAAGCACTCTAGGTCAGGAAGGAAGGAAACAGCATGACAAAAGATAAAGCTAATGCCCAAACATTCACCATCAATTGCCAGGGACTTCAACATCCCTGTGACAAAATTGGACAGATCATCCAAGCAGAAAATAAATAAAGAAACATTGGATGTAAATGGGACTCCAGAACAAATGGGCCTAACAGACATTTACAGAACATTTTACCCAAAAAATACTGAATGTACAATCTTCTCATCAGTACATAGAACATTCTCTAAGATTGATCATATTTTAAGCCACAAATCATGGCTCAAAAAATACAAAAAAAAAAAAATTAAAATCATACCATGTATCTTTTCAGATCGTGGTGGAATAAAACTAGAAATCAAAAGAAACACTCAATTTTACACAAAGTCATGGAATTTGAACAACCTGTTGCTGAACTATTATTGGATCAATGATGAAATTAAGATGAAAATGAAAAGATTCCTTGAACTGAATGACAAAGGGGACATAAACTATCAAAACCTATGAGATTCAGCAAAAGCAGTCCTAAGGAGAAAATTCACAGCCTTAATTGTCTATAAAGAAAAGATAGAAAGATCACAAATTAAAAATCTAATGACGTATTCAAGGGACTAGAAAAGGAAGAGCAAACCAAAGCCAACGTCAGCAGAAGAAAAGAAATAACTAAGGTCAAAGTAGAACTAAATGAAATCGAAAACAAAATAATACAAATGACCAATGAAACAAAATGATGATTCTTTGAAACGATAAACAAATTTGATAGATCTCTTGCTAGATTAACCAGGAATAGAAGATAAAGGACCCTAATAAGCTCAATCAGAAATGAAAAAGGAGATATTATAACTGATACCACAGAAATACAAAATGTCATCTGTAAATACTATGAAAATCTCTACACACATAAACTCAAAAACATAGAGGAAATGGACAAATTCTTAGAAACACACAGCTTCTCTAGGCTCAATGAGGAAGAAATAGAACTCTTGAATAGACCAATAACAAGCAGCAAGATTAAAGCAGAAATAAAAACTCTTCCAACAAAAATAAAGCCCCCAGACCAGATGGATTCACAGCTGAATTTTATCAGACCCACAAAAAAGAGTTGGTACCCATACTGCAGAAATTATTCCATAACATCAAGAAGAAGAGAATCCTTCCCAATTCATTCTAAAAACCCAGTATCACCTTGATACCAAAGCCAGGAAAGGACACAACAAAAAAAGAAGACTGTAGACCAATATCCCTTATGAATATAGATGCAAAAGTCCTCAATAAAATACTAGCAAACTGAATTCAACAGAACATCAAAAAATAAATAAATAATTCACCGTGACCAAGTGGGCTTCATCCCGGGATGCAAGGGTGGTTTAACATACATAAATTGATAAATGTGACTCATTCATCACATAAACAGAAGCAAAAACAAAGGTCATGCGATCATCTCAACAGAGGCAGAAAAAGAATTTGACAAAATTCAACACACTTTCATGATAAAAACCCTCAACACAGAAGGCATAGAAGAAACATATCTCAAAATTGCAAAGGCAATATATGGCAAACCCACAGCCGACATCATATTGAATGGGGAAAAGCTGAAAGCATTCCCACTAAGAATGGGAATAAGACAAGGATGCCCATTGTCACCACTTCTAATAAACATAGTGGGGAAAGCCCTAGTCAGAGCAAGCAGGCAAGAAAAGAAAATTAAGCGAATCCAAATCAGGCAAGAGAAGGTGAAACTATTGCTTTTTGCTGATGATATGATCTTATATTTAGAAAACCCCAAAGATTATACCAAGAGACTCCTAGAATTGATAAATAAATTCAGCAAAGTCTTAGGGTACGATTTACACAAATCAGTAACATTCCTTTACACCAATAACAGTCAAGCTGAAAATCATATCAAAGACTCAATACCATTCACAATAGCTATAAAGAAAATAAAATACCTAGGAATATACTTAAGCAAGAGGTGAGAGATCTCTACAAAGAGAACAATGAAACAGTGAGGAAAGAAATCACAGATGATACAAACAAATGGAAAAACATATCATGCAAATGGATTGGTAGTATCAACATTGGTAAAATGTCCATACTGCCCTAAGTGATTTACAGATTCAATGCAATCCCCATTAAAATACCAGTGTCATATTTCACAGACCTAGAAAAATAGTTCTACACTTCATTTGAAACCAGAAAAGAACCCAAATAGCAAAAGCAATCTTAAGCAAAAGGAATAAATCTGGAGGCATCATATATTACCAGACTTCAAACTATACTACAAGCCTATAGTAAACAAAACAGCATGGTATTGGAAGAAAAATAGAGACATAGACCAATGGAACAGAACAGAGAACCCAGATATAAAACCACCCACATACAGCCAACTGATCTTTGACAAAGCAGACAGTTATATACAATGGGGAAAAGAATCCCTATTCAATAAATGGTGCCAGGAAAATTGCATAACCATATGCAAAAGAATGAAATAGGATCCACATCTCTCACCAGTCACAAAAATTAATTCAAAATGGATAAAAGACTTAAATGTAAGGCATAAAACCATAAGAATAGTAGAAGAAAATGTTGGAAAAACTCTTCTAGATATCGGCCTAGGCAAAGAATTTATGAAGAAGACCCCAATAGCAATCACAGCAACAACAAAAATAAAGAAATGAGACTTGATTACATCAAAAAGCTTCTGCACAGCCAAGGAAATAATCAACAGAGCAAATAGACAACCTACAGAATGGGAGAAAATGTTTACAAGCTATACATCCAATAAAGGGCTAGTAACCGGAATCTACAAAGAACTCACAAAAATTAGTAAGAAAAGTCAAACAACCCCATCAAAAAGTGGGCAAAAGACATGAACAGAGCTTTTCAAAGGAAGGTAGACAAATGACCAATAAACATAGGAAGAAATGCTCAATGTCACTAATCATCAGGTAAATGCTAATTAAAACCATAATGAGATATCACCTTACTCCTGTCAGAATAGCTATTCCTAAAAAGCCAAAGAACAATAGATGCTGACATGAATGCAGAGAGAAAGGAATGCTTCTACATTGTTGGTGGGACTGTAAGTTAGTACAACTTCTATGGAAAACAGTATGGAAGAGATACCTCAAAGAACTAACAGTAGGCCTACCATTTGATCCAGCAATACCTCTACTGAGAATTTACCCAAAGGAAAAGAAGTTATCATATCAAAATGACACCTGCACTTGCATGTTTATTGCAGCACAATTCACAATTGCAGAGATGTGGAATCAACCCATGTACCCATCAATTCATGTGTAGATTAACAAAATGTGGTATATGTACATCATGGAATACTACTCAGCCATGAGTAAGGGTAACTTAATGCCTTTTGCAACGAATTGGATGGAACTGGAGATCATTATCTGAAGTGAAGTATCTAAAGAATGAAAAAACGAACGCCGCATGTACTCACTATTAAATTAAATTGGAACTAACCAATGAGCACACATGTGCATAGAGGGAAGTAAATCTCAATGGATATCAAGCAGAGGGAATGGGAGTGGAGAGGATGGGCAAAAACATACCTAACAGGTACAATGAACACTATCCGGGTGGCAGGTACATTTACAACCATGACTCAAGCATTAGAAAAGTGATCCATGGGCCAGGTACGGTGCTCACGCCTGTAATACTAGCACTCTGGGAAGCCAAAGCAGGAGGATCAGTTGAGGTCAGGAGATCAAGACCACCCTGAGCAAGAGCGAGATGCTGTCGCTACTAAAATTAGAAAAAAATTAGGTGTACATGTTGGCACCAGCCTGTAGTTCCAGCCACTCGCGAGGCTGTGGCAGGAGGATTGCTTGAGCCCAGGAGTTCCAGATTGCACTGAGCTCTGATGATGCCACTGCACTCTAGCTCAGGCAACAGAGTGAGACTCCATCTCAAAAAAAAAAAAAAAAAAAAAAAGATCCATGTAACCAAAAATATTTGGACCCCCACAATACTTTGAAATAAAAAAATAAATAAAAACATTTACCAGTTTTTCATTTCCTACATTATAAAATTCAAATATGTGGGCCTGCTATTCAAGACTCAATAATATATAGGTCTAATGCACTTTTTTTTATTTCAGAATATTACAGGGGTACAAATGTTTAGGTTACATATATTGCCTTTGCCCCACCTGAGTCAGAGCTACAAGCATGTCCATCCCCAGACGATGCGCACTGCATACAATAGGTGTGAATATACCCATCCCCTCTGCCCCCTCCCACCTGCCTGACACTCAATGAATGTTACCATTATATGTGCACATAATCTAATGCATTTTTTAAATAATTATTTATTTCTATTCTTGAATACTTGCTTTTCAAAGTTATATGTGAATGTATGACTAAATACTACAGGGCACTCAAAGCCACACTGTAAATATAGTATACATTGGGTGTTAATTCTACCCCCAAAACATGACGGAAATATTTTTCTATTAAAATAAAGATAGATGAATTAATGCAATAGAATGCAAAGTTTGCCTGAGTTTTGGAAATAGAATGCAAGGTTTCAAATCAATTTCTTGCTTGCAGCAGCCATTTTGAACTGTTAAAAGTATTCAAGGGCTATGTCTCTGAAGCACGCCTTCTTATCCAACCCAAATGATATTCTTATTGTTCTCTCTGCACCCCTTACTTTTCTGGCTGCTTTGTTTTCTCTCGCAGTATGCTTTTCCATACCTCTGTGGATTTCCTTTCACATGCAGATCCACATCTACCTATCGACATGCCTATCCTATTCTCTAGAGCCCATCTTATTCTGGTAGGCTTCCTTAACAATCAGGATGGAAAGAGATAGTGCCCTCTTCTGACCTCTTATATCTTTCACATTTTACTGATAACATTTAATGTTATATAGTTTCAGCTCCTCGGCTACATAGCAAATTCTTAGAAACCAGGGATTGTCTTACTCTGTAGCCTCACAGTAGCAAGCATAGTGACCTACACATAATAAGTGTTCAATAAATACCTGTCATATGAATGAAGGAAAAATTCTCTGCTTAAATGTCCCTTCCTCAGGTAAGCCTTCCCTGATCACTCTATCTCAAGACTCTCCTATGAGTCTCTCACCCCTCACCCTACTTCATTTTTCTTCTTAACACTTAATAATTGCATGACATTGTGTTCTGTACTTATTTGTTTATGTCTGTCCTATCATAAAATAAGCTCTAGGAAAGCAAGGACTTTGCTTTTTTTCCTTCTGCATCAGCAATGCTTAGAATAACACTTAGTACATCATAATAAGCATTTAATAAATATTTGCTGAATCAATGTATGAATTATTGTTTTTAAAATAATCAATAATACTGTATTAATACTATTTTAATAATATTAGAGAAGATTCACAAGATAATATAAATTAGGTAATTTAGATCTTCGAAATTGCAGTATAATCTCATAATAGTTTTATGTGACTACATGCTTAATTTTTTCTTTACCTGCTGGTAAGTTTGGTTGAAGAGATCATCCTTTGGTGATGGAGAGTGTGGGTGGGAATGGGAGGGAAGAAGTCAATCCTATATCTTTTCTATTATATCTCAGCCAAAATTCAGTGTCAAATACATTTTGCCAAGATACTGATATTAAATAGATATACTAGATACATGCAGAGAATACCACCAAAAGGCACAAAATTCTTTTTATAAGATGGTATAACAAGTAGCCCTTCTGATATTTGACCTTCTGTGCCAAAATGTCAAAAAATTAATTAGCTGCCACCTTGCTCTTAAAACCTAACCTGAAACTTTCATTTGAAATGACAGTTGTCCTTAAAATAACGTAAGAATCTACACTGTAGTTCTTACTTTTTCCATTTCAAAGATAACTGTTTTTAAGTTTGTACTTTTGCCAAGAGTAAAATTAAAGTTCAGAATGAGCCAATTTTAAGGCCATTTTCGAAGTCCAAGAGACTTTTTCTTTCCAGCATTGAATGAGTTTACTAGCTCCATTCCACACTGCACATTTGAAATCCCAAGAGTACTGCTACTGAGTCATTGTGTCATCTTGTGAAAATGAATCACATTTCTAATTCAGAACCTAGATATGATGACCAATTCTGTGAGAACAAAATTAGTTTACCTGTCAAGGGCAAAAAAATAGAAAAAGAAAAAAAAGAATTAAAACCATCCTTTTTTCTAGAATGAAAGAGCTAGAAAAATCACTTTTTGACCACAATTTATCATGTAGAAATTGTTAGGGAGAGAACACAGAGCACAATCAACTGCACATTCCCTCAGGGATTGATTGTTCACGTTGTCAGTCCAATTACAGTAAGTTCTCCTAATACCTGCCCTTCAATTCATTGCTTTTTTGTCTTAAAAGGAGTATCTCAAAGGCAGAGAATTAGTTCAATATATATCAGTTCATTTTGGTTCTTTTTCCTATTTATCTAAATTTCTGGAGTCAAATTTTGAACATTGAAATAATCACAAAATTAACTTTAAAGATTATTTGTGAATTTCAAACAAACCTTGCCCCTCCTTACGTTCAACATAGTTTATCTAGAATAAGTCACAACTTTGGAAATATTCATTCTGATTCTTATCCTAATAATACAAAACAGTTGAGTCAAATAGGGTTATAGTTCCTTAGTAAGGAGATTATTAAGAATTTAATATCTTGTGATAGGTTTCATTCTTGAGTAACTTCAAATCCTTAATTTCATCTCACTTAAAAATTGATTTAAAAAATCAAATTTTATCAACAGCTATTGAAATATTGAGCACCTACTTTTTACAGTGTTCTGTGAAGGATGCTGCTATCAATAAAATTTTCAGAATTATTTCAAATTATATGAAAGCTTCTATTTTTTTAGTATATGTACACATCTAGATGTTTTAAGGAGATAAAAATCTTTAAAAACAAAGGTTTTTCACAAGACAACCCAATAAGTACATAAGGTGATGGATGTGTTAATTAGCTTGATTTAATCATATCATTTTACAATGTATACAGATATCAAAACATTACTTTGTATACTGTAAACATATACAATTTTTATTTGTCAATTATACCTTGATAAAGCTAGGGGAAAAGATACAGATTTCTACTCTACAAAAAAAAGAAAAAGTGGGGGAAATTAAGAGATTATTTTTTAGGGAGTTGTAAGTATAGAATCATAGAATTTTGGGACTTGATAAAATCTTAAACTATTAAGAATGCTCGATTTTACTAGAACTACACATATTACATGTTTACTTTGAGCAAATGCAAAGCTAACTGATTACGTATTCATTTAATTTTGCCAGTGTAAATATGGCCGAGAATTCAACCAGGTATTTTTGAATTGACCCTATGTCAATTCACAACTTTGTCTCCAAGTACGTTTCCCTTAAAATGACAAGAGACATTTCTAAGAGTTCTGAAATTGAGGCTCTCTTTTCCTAACAGAAAAATTCTCTAGATATGAATGACCATATTTCTAAATACGAATTCCTAAATATGTATCCCAACATGGGCTCTTTAATTTATTTTGCTTAGGACCAAATGATGCTGCTTTCCATTTCCCGCCATGTGTGTGTTGACTTGCCAAATAAAATGTGATTTCCTTGACAATGGGAATCATGATTTTTCACATTCAGTCTACCGTAGTTCCTGACTCAGTGCTTTCAACCTTGCTATAGTTTTAAAATATTTGTGGGAAGGAAAGGGGAAAAAATACAATAAGCTAAATCTCTGGGTTGTTAACACGTGTTTGTGTGTGTGCTTACTTATATGTACAAAACTGATTTATAAGCTTTAACTGGAATGACCAACCTATTCAATTAATTATTTGTTTAAAAAATATAATTGCTTTCTCATGATTTTATGACTCCATTTGCACCCAGTCCACAAGGCAGTGGTGAAAAGAGCATAGACTTTGGCATAGAATTCTAACTCAGCCGCCTGCTAGCTTTATAACCTTGGCCAAACTACCCAACCTCTCCAAGCCCCAGTACCCTGCCTTATAAAAAAGAATTGATGATTCTTAGACTTCTCAGACATTGCGAAGAGAGAATAGACTTTACTATCTATGCTTCTTGCCTCTTACTAGGAATGTGACCACAGGTAATTAATCTCCCTAATCTTCAGTTTCTCTGACTATCCTACAAACATTATTAAATCATTCAGCATATACCACTGAGCATCTAATAAGCATATATATATGCCTCACATATATGCACATACACACACATATGCATATACTCATATGCATACCTATGTTAAATAAAATGCAAGGAACTAGAGAGGGCACAGTCAAAAGGGGGACCTACTTCCATCCTGTGAGTTAAGAGAAATGTCCCGGTGGAGAGGATACCTGAAAGAGCCCTGAATTAGGAATAAATGTAAGCCATATGAAAAAAGATTGGAGAGGGATTTCTAGGTAAGGGGAGAGAATAAAGTCATCAGGGTGTAAAAGGGTATAGTTTGTTCGGGAACATACTGACAATAGGCTGCTATGTGATAGAATTTAGAACATACACAAAAATGGGTGAAAATGAGACTAGAGAATAAATAGGTCCAGGCAGAGGGAGTTCAGATTTATTTTGTAGACACTCTGACAGTTTCTAAATAAGGAAGTAGCATAGAATTCACTGTAGAAAGAAATCATTGTAGCTAAAGTGTATAGAATCTATTTAAGGGGCGACAGGTGGGCATTACTAGAAGAAAGTGCAAATTAGAAGACTGTGGCGTTCATTCAAATAGAAACGATGCCCTGAATACTGTGGCTGTGGTACTTATGGGAGCAGGTTTGAGAAATACTTAGGATATCAGATAGATAAGACTTTGTGACTACTTGGTTGTAAAGTTGTGAAAAGGAAGAACCAAGGTGGATATCCAGGTCTATGACAATTAACCAAAGTTCCAAATCTGAGAGAAGTAGGTTTTGGAGAGGAAAATAAATAATGATTTTAGTTTAGAACATGTTGAATTTGGGACTGCAATAAGACATGGCCAGCCAGCAAATGGGTAAGTAAGCTTAGAGAGACAACAGCTGAAGACAGAGATTTGAGGTATGTATAAAACACTGTCTACTTTCCAAAATGAAGCTAAGGATTAAATTACATAATGTGTGTAAACAGCCTAATGCTACACAGCACTAAAAATAAAATAAATTGGATGGCATATTTAGGTACCTCACTCAGTAAATGTAATTTCTATTCCATCCTGGGGAAAATTATTGAAACAATCTCTGTATTTAGATACAGCCTGAAATTAAAGCTGCAATTTCACCTCACAGCATCTCTCTATGTTTTCAAGAAAGCTAAATAGGATGACTGTCAATCTTCCACTTATTTCTTCTCTAATCACCAAACTGTGAAGGACTTGGCTTAATGGTCCATCCTTCCTAAACCATAATTAAAGAGTTACCTGCCCTCTTGCCTCTTTAGTTAAATGCCTTCTGGTAAAAAAAAGGATATAAAGCCTCTGACTTAGAGAATATAATTTTTAAATCTACCAATATAAAAATGGAATGGTATAACTGAGAATGTATTAATTCAATTTTCAATTTCAACTAAGGTATCCAAGTCCTGATGATCTTGAGGAAGATGGAAAAGATAGAGGAAGATGGGAAGAATGATAGCTTTCTTTACTCTCATTCCAGTTTTCCCAAAGCTTCCTACCCAAATTATAGGAAGTGACCACCCACCAATATAGATGAAAACATCAGATGTTACTTTAAACCACTTTTATGTGACTGTATACATCTAATTGTTTAAATTTCCTTTTGTAAGCAATCAAAAAATATTTTATTTGATGCTAATTTTTAGGTATGGATATCTAAAAATAAAGAAAAACATATGGCCAAGTTTTAAATTAAACTGATTAATTTTTTTTAATTCCTTTTTGTTATGTTTAAAATTTAAATTGGATCAGTTAGATATCACACATCTACCCTGCCATGGTATTAGAGAATTAAACTTATTCCTTGCCACAGCCTAATTGTAGAGATCATTAGATCATAGAGTGTTGGAGTGGTTGTGAGTAGATAATGGATCATGATTGCTCTCAGAGATGTGAAGTCTTGTCCTTCAAAGGTAAGGGTGATTGAATTAGTTCTTATCAAGTAGAATAATCTAGACTATGCTTTCTTTCTTATTGTCAAACTACCCTTGAACATGAAGAAGTGTGGAATATTGTGTTTGCTAGTGTGTATATGCACATTTGCATTGGAAGAAAAGTCTTTCCTATGATTAATAAAAATCCCCAAATATATACTACTGGTTGTCTAGGTATAAAATGTGATTTAATCCTAGATTCAAACTATTACAATAATAATTCTATAGTGAATAATGTTGGGTAAATTACCCATTAGAGCAATACTTTGTGAACTGTTACATTTATGGACAACATATTTTCAAAACATATCACACTTTAATTTTCCTAGTGCTTATACAATGCCATAGAAAAAGCCCTGTTTATGATTCCTTAGTTCTCTCAGGAAAAAAGGAAAGAAAAATAATTTTCCTTATAATGTAATGGAAGAGTTGCTCCTGGAGAAGAGTAAGTGGCTTGTGAAAAGCCCTTTTCTGCACCAATACAAAGGAGGTGGTCACACAGAACTAGGCGGGCTATTTTCCTCTTGTGCCGCAATTGGAAATAAGTCACAAGAAAGGAAGCAGTGAGCTTCCTTTACAGCTGAAGTAATGTAATCTGCATGTTAAGAATTTACTGACTATAAAATTTGGGTAACTTTTGGAAATCACGAAGTGGTATTACATCCCCATCTGAAATGGTTAAAGAAAAAGACATTCAAATTCCCAAAGCCAGAAGAAGATAGCCCTATAACACTTCTCAAAGCCACTTAAGCTATGTGATCTTATAATATTTTATTCACTAAGCATTTAGCCAATTTAGCCAGAGTATCACTCACCTAGGTCACCAGCCATTTAATGACCCAGAATCAGTTAATATTTCTATGTTCTTTTTTTCTTTTAGATTTTAATTCAAATGAAAACATTCTCCTTTTACCTTCTTGTAGTTTTGCATGAAGCATAATCATACCTCTCCCAGCCTGTAACCAGTATCGTCTTCTTAAGAACCAGGATCTGTGAAATATCCACAGATCCATCTTGCCCGACATTTAATGTGTGGTGACAATATCCATTGAAGTCCCATATCTTGAAGAGAAAAATTAAAACCACCTTAGAGACAGGAAGAGAAAATGTCTTCTATGTCTTCTTCAATGTGCAAAATAATATTGTGTAACAGGATTATTTTAAACTTTTGTGTTTACTTTCTGAACTAGGGTTAATTCACTTAGGATATGTACTAATTAAAGAAAGCCCTCTCATTATTTAAATTTAGTCATTATATTTACTACTCTTATGTACATATAGTAGTATGTATATGATGGTATATATAGTAGTATAAATATAAAGTAGCACATATATTTACTACTCTTATGTATATATAGTAGTAAATACATGTGTACATATATATGTGTGTGTGTATGTATGTGTATATATATATTTGGTCTTCATCCCCATTTCCCGGCACACAGCTCCTAAAACCGTTGGAATCTGCAGAGTGATAAGAGTGTCTTCTGTATGCTAATGACATCGCTGGTGACTGGGGACTTCTAGATAGCCTCAGAGAGGGGGCTGGTCACAGGAAAGACCAAAACATGATTAGAAAAGAATTTTCAACCCCACCCCTCAACTTCCAGGGAGGGTGGAGGGTCTGAAAGTTGAGTTGCTCTCCAGTGGCCAATGATGGAATAAATCATGCTTATGCAATGAAGCCTTCATAAAAACCCAAAGGACAGGGTTTGGAGAGCTTCTGGGTAACACACACAGGGGTTGCTGGAGGGTAGCATGCCCAGCATGGAAAAGCCACGTTCCTTCCCACATGCCTTGCCTTATGCATCTCTTCCATCTGTCCACTCATCTGTATCCTTTGTGATATCCTTTATAATAAATGATAAATGTAAATAAGGTGTTTTCCTGAGTTCTGTGAGCCAGACTAGCAAATTAATTGAACCCAAGGAAGGGGTCCTGAGAACGCTAAGTTTTAGCCAGTCACTCAGAAGCAAAGATCACATGTGCTTAAAACTGGCGTCTGAAGTAGGGGGCAGTCTTGTGGGACTGAGCTCTCAACCTGTGGGATCTGATGCTGTCTCTAGGTAGATAGTGTGAGAATTGAATTGAAATAGAGGACACTGGTGTCCTCTGGGGAATTCACTGCAGAATTAGTGTGCGAGGGGATTAAGTCATGCATCACTTAACTATAGGAACATCTTCTGAGATATGTATCATTGGGCAATTTTGTCATTGTGTTAACATCATAGAATGTACTTACACAGATCTAGATGGTATAGCCTACTACACACCTAGGCTATATGGTATGGTTATGACTCTAACTATACTCAAACCTGTACACCATGTTACTGTACTGAATACCACGGGCAATTGTAACACAATGGTAAGTGCTGGTGTATCTGGTTGGTTGTTGACCAAAATGTTGTTAGGTGGTGCATGACTATACATATCTGAGACTCTATTTATAACTCTATTGGTTTGTTGTAATAACAATTGATTCAAAAATCTATAACTTAATATGTATTTTTCAAGGAGAGACAATATAAAATCAAGAAGAACCACATGTTGGCATCTGTTGAAATCCTTGTTTTTCACTGTGTGTCTCTCTAAATTTCTGCTTCCTCATTTGAGACACAGGAACCTTGCTCCTCAAGGAGCTTAGAGGATTAAACATCTGACACAGAGCCCAAAATATAGTCATCATGTACCGGGTTTCCCATTTTCTGCCAGTAAAACCTCCTGTTGATAGTGGATGCCAGACCCAGTCCTAAAGGAGACATAAGCAGTTCTAGTTTCCCTACTGAGGCAGTGTAGTGAGAACTCAGGCCCAATGGGTGTGCTTTAAGAACAGCATCCAGTAGCAGTTAAAATCAAGCCCTACAATGAAACATTATTGGCACATTGTGCACAGAGGGCAAATTGGCACAATTCACCAAAATTAAAATGCATACACCCTTTGACTTAAAAATTCAACTTCTAGGAAATCTTTTTACGGATATACTCATATGTGTGAAAAGACATATTTTTCAAGCATATTCTTGCAGCATTGTTTACAAAAGATAAAGATTGGAACCAATCTAATTGCTTATTAGTAAGGGTCTGAACAATCAGAATATGAAGTATCTATGCAGTAGCATATAATATAGCCATTAAGAAAAATGAGTCATCTCCATATTTCTAGACTCTGTCAAAACTCAACTAGCTATGGAACCTTGAGTAAATTGCCTTCTCTCTTTGGATTTCACTTTCCTCATCTGTAAAATTATGATAATAGTAGTACCAACCTTATGGATGTGTGTGTATATGTGTGTGTGTGTGTGTGTGTGTGTGTGTGTGTGTGTGCGTAAAGTGCTTAGAACAGTGCCTGGTGCATAGTAAACATGCAATAAAAAATAACTAACATTGTTCTTATTGTGTTCATTCATATGAATCAATGTCCAAGAAGAAAAATGCAAAATGCGGAACAGCATTGTATAGTGGACTGCCATCAAGAAACAAATGGTACTCATGGGCTAGAGGGATGCACAGGAAACCTGTGACAGTAGTAACCTCAGGGGAAGAGCTGAGAACAGAAGTGAGAATGAGACTTTCTTTTCACTGTGTATCTATTTTATATTTCAAAAAGTTTATTGCGTGCATATATTAATTATTCAAAACATGAATTAATATAAAAACAGACCCTTCAGAGCCATGATAAATAGAAGGAAAACTTTAAGTCTTTGATTACATAGGTACTGGTTTGGGATTCTAAATTATAAATGAGATTGGGAAATGTCATTCATTCTTATTTCTTCATGGAGTATGGCCAGAGCGGCTCAACCCTGATTTATGTGTCCTACTCAGAAGTTGCCAGATTTCAGAATTCTGCTGTGCTATTTTGATAAAGATAAATACACCTTCAAAAGCAGTGATTATACTACTAAATTCACATTAACTTCTAAGATGTCAATGCTTGGGTTGAGACTTGAGGGGTGTACATATTCCTCACCATATCACTTTGTTCTCTTCTAAACATGGCTATTACCAAGTCCACCTGAAATAATTTCCACAAATAGGTATTGCAAAGATCTGATTGCCCCCATATCCTACTAAATCCCTTAGTCGGCACCATTTTAGCAACATCTACAAGTTCTCCCTTACTCTAGACTCTATATCCAGTTACTTTCCAAAATAGAGGTAAATGGAACCTAACGCACTGGCTTCATTGTTCAGTTCAGTCTCATATTCGGGACTGGTAAATGAGATACAGGCTTGTTTCTTTTGCCTAAACCACTGTCTAATACTCCAGTTCCAGTTAGTCTTTTATTTCACCTTAACTACTGGGATTTGGGTTGTCTTGGTACCTTCACATATCTTAGCAGCTTTCTGTGAAAGAGATTACCGTATTGAAACCCCAGTTTCCATTCCACACCTCATTTCATTAACCTTCCCAGAGGCCAAGTTCTACTGAGTTCCAGAGATTCTCACTTCACCCACCATAGCCCAGCACCTCTCTCACAGTAATGGTTGCCACCCTGGCATCCCTCTGAATACTTGCCCCCTACTGCTAGGATGTTCTACCTACTTAATTCAGGGAGCTTTCTGTCACCCTTCCCTTCAGTTTAACTGAATGCATCATACACCACACCACAGACGGTAGTCAAATACCTTTCTAACCCCAATTATGACATGTTTGAGAACTATTTAAAGCTTATTCAGGAAATTGCCTTCTGTTGCCTCAGAGTGGAACAAGCCATCCCCTATCAAAGACTGTCATTACTATTGGGGCTGAGGGGAACAGAGAAGATTCACAGGGTGGCATGGGCTCAAAGAGCAAGTATCCAGGTTTGCATGAAAAGCTGATAATTTTGCAAACCAAAATAGCACCCTTCCTCCCATAAGAAATGAATAAAAGTTGCAAAATAAGAAAATTAGAAGCATAAAGCAGTTTAGGATGGAAAATAAATAAGATTATTATTGTTCTTTCAACTATCCTTCTTCACTATCTCACCTGTGCATAACAAAAATGCAAATTACAAAATAGGTTTTTTTTAAATATTTATTTTCTGAAAAATTTGCATCTATGCCATTTTTAAAGTTTACTTAATTTGCCCTGATCTCTCATTTAATCAACTTAGAAAAAGAAAACTAGAGATATTAGCCAAAGCATATAAAAATTGTCCAGGAATCTTACCCCCCAAAGTAGTCCCCTATTCAGTACACTGAAAATGGAGCTTTCTGAAATAAGTAAGCCATGTTGATTTTTATTCTAAATAATTTATTCAGAAAAATAATTTATTCATTTTTCCACAGAGGTTTATTTTCCTAGCAGCTTTGTTATTAGATAGTCTGACTTATTTAGTTCTTATCTTGTCTGATCTTGTTTCTTACAACACCAAAAAGGCAAAAACAAGGATATCTATAGCCGTGTCTCCTCACACAGTGCTTCAACCCCCTCATATCTGGGTGGAGAAGCATCATAGTGTTCGCACCTTTATGGTACCATCTGCGCTGCCAGTCAAAAGCCGTGTCTCATTTGCATCAAGGGCCATAGTGCTGATTTCTGCGTTGCCGTGGCAACCAGTAAACTGTTTGATTTTCTGCCCAGTGTCTATTAGCCAGAAGGAAATTGTAGATCCCACATCAGAGCTGATTACCTAAGAGAAAATAACATTATAGAGAAATTAGATTTAGTCCCAGAATCAACCATTTTTATTTCAACAAAGATATCCAGCCTGTACATTTCCACTACCAAGATTCCCCAACAGTTAGAGACATTTTTGTAATGTATTTTCTTTCTTTTTGTTAAGCCGATAACATTTCAATTTCTAGGCCAGACCTGAGGTAATGAAGTCATGATCCTGTTTCTCAGAGAAGATAGAAATCTGTTTTCCTTACCCATCATTCAGCTTAATGTCTAGAGGCAATCCTGAAATCGAATCCTACTGAAAATAAACTTACGAATCTTTTACATTTAGATTAGAAAGCTGATTTTACTAGTCATGGTGTTCTCATACTATTTACTATATAAAAAAAACATTTTGTTATATATTAGCTTCCATTTAGGATTCAGAAAAGAAGCACTGTCAGCCATTATAGGAAAAAGTTAATTTCAACAAATTACTAGAGCTATTGTTTTTAATGCCATTAGTCCCTTGCTTTCTCTTTTCTCAAGCTACTGTGTGTATTTTTACAGCTAAAACACAATTATTGATGGGTCTGAACACAGGTTAAATAGAAATCTACATACACACTTCCAGAGGAAGGCAACAAAACAAATGCTAGAAGGAATAGTATTATATAGCAGTATTATATAGCAGTCTGGGAAATCTTACACTGGCAAGTGGACTGTTAATTTCAGCTCTAGGTATTTAGACACACTCTAAGAGATTTATAGGTTAAAACAACCCAGCTAATATGACTTTGGAAACCAAAATAATGAAAGAAAAATAATAACCATATAAATACGTAGACAGGAAGTTGTCTGAAGCAATATCTAGATTTTGAGAAAACTTAAAGCGTTTCTTTTTCTGTTTAGCTATTGATTATCATTGCGTAAGTGTAAATTTATTAAGAATATGTTAAATTTGAATGCTGCATTTTCATAATCAAATGGGTTGAAGTTCATCAAATGTATTATATATTCAGAGACACTGGGTAGCTGGCCGTCATGCATGCATGCACGCATTCATTCACTCATTCTGTAGGCAATTACAGAACATCCACTTTGTGCCAAACTCCATGACGGCGACGGGGCTTCACTGATGAAACCCTGCTCTCGAGGAGTCTATAGTCTAGACCTGGACATAAAAATCACTTTGGGAACTTAAAAAACCCCCTCTGTATATCAGACCAGAGACTCTGATTTAATAGAACCGAGCAAGGGTATTTTTAAAGACCTCCAAAGGTTGTTTCAATGTGCAGTCTGGCCAAGTGCAGTGGCTCACACCTGTAATCACAGCACTCTAGGAGGCTGGAGCAGGAGGATCACTTGAGCTCAGGAGTTCAAGACCAGCCTGAGCTAGAGAAAGACCCCTTCTCTACTAAAAGTAGAAAAATTAGCCGGACGTCATGGTGCACACCTGTAGTCCCAGCTACTCAGGAGGCTGAGGCAGTAGGATTGCTTGAGCCCAGAAGTTTGAAGTTGCTGTGATGTAGGCTGACACCATGGCACTCTACTCAGGGCAACAGAGTGAGTCTCTGTCTCTAAATAAATAAATATGCAGTCTGAGCTAAGAACTACTGGTCTAGATGGAGAAACAGACAAGGAACAGTTAAATATTACCCCTGAGTTCTGGGAGAACACAGAGAGGAAAACCCAAAATCCACTCACTGACGTGGGGGATGGGGTTAGGAATTGAAGGTGTGAGTGACAAGTCAGTATTCACAGAGAAGGTTATAATTCACCTGGGATTGCAGATAGAAACATGCATTTATAATAAAGTGCTCAGCCCTGTATACTCATTGTCGCATTTGATCTTTATAAAAATTCAGTAAAATAACATTACGACCATATTTCACCAATGTTGAAATTTAGATTTTTTTTTTTTTTGAGACAGTGTCTTGCTCTGTTGTCCAGGCTAGAGTGCCATGGCCTCAGCGTAGCTCACAGCAACCTCAAACTCCTGGGCTCAAGCCATCCTCTGCCTCAGCCTCCCGAGTAGCTGGACTACAAGCACACACCACCATGCCCAGCTAATTTTTTCTGTATATTTTTAGTTGTCCAGCCAATTTCTTTCTATGTTTAGTTGAGACAGGGTCTTGCTCTTGCTCAGGCTGGTCTCAAACTCCTGAGCTCAAACGATCCTCCTGCCTCGGCCTCCCAGAGTGCTAGGCTTACAGGTGTGAGCCACCACGCCTGGCCGAAATTGAGATTTTAATCAGCTAAGTAGTGTTCCCAAACTTATATGACTAGGTTTGAATCCTGGGCTGCCTATCACAGCCACATCACAAGGTCTTTCCGTATTCCAACATAGTATCCCAGACAATTAAGAGTTCACTTAGAAGAGGACTTGGAGAATATTCCAAGCATGAGAAACAATAGGAAGGTTAATGGTACCTGAGTGCAGAGTATTTGAAAGGACAAATATGGTGGGATATCAAATGAGAGGAAAACTGGAAATGGAATTTTAGAGATCTCTAGTAAATAATATCAGAGAATATTGAGTAATGTATAAAGTTAATTTTACTAGGAGGGGGACCATAGCTTACTTGATTGACAGTGGAGTCTACGATTATAGTAGAAGACTAAAAACAATATTATTGTTCTTAATAAGGAAATGAGTGACACAGTGTTTTTTGTTGGTTGGTTTGTGAAGATGCTTCTTGCAGCAGAGTGGGAACAACCTGAAGTTTTGGAAAAACCATTTGGAGGCTGCTGTAATAGCCCAGGTGAGAGATTCTCACCTAACACAGTAGTTTCAAGGTAGAAAGGAGAGGTGGGATTGAAAGAAAAGACCACCACTTAGCAACATTTATATCTCAGCAAAGAACTGATCATGAGCATGTGATCCTTTTTAGCCCCTTTTTTTCCTGAAATTACAACTCTGATGAGAATTTATTAAATGATGTAAAGCTATATTCATGCTACACATTTTCTCTCAGTAAAATAAAAAATACCTTAAATATTTAATTACCAACCTTAAACTACTGCGTAATTTCTAGATCAAATGACCTGGATCTTTGAAATAATATGACCTAACACTTTAGTTATCATTCCGTGTAGCTGACTATGTTTCTATTTGATTTTGTTTGTGCAATACACACAGTGATGAAGAACATGGGGTCTGGAGTCAGTATGCCTACGTTTGAATGTCAGCTGACTCACTAACTAGTTGTCTGACCTTGGAAATTAAGGTGAAGCACATTATTTAACCTCTCAAAGCCTCAATTTCCTCATCTATAAACTGAAGATAATGTTTGAGTAATTACCTCAAACTATTGTTATGATGTTTAAATAAA
Organism: Indri indri; assembly: GCA_004363605.1. NCBI lineage: Eukaryota > Metazoa > Chordata > Mammalia > Primates > Indriidae > Indri > Indri indri. The sequence continues at coordinate 27,934 of RJWJ010019048.1, forward strand.
CTGCTATTGTTAAAGCACTTACCACAGTGCATGGCACAGCCATAAATAAGCCATGAAAGTTAGTTAGTGGTGCTATTTTATCTTAGCTTTATTTGTCTGACCTCTAATTTAGGCTCTTATCACTTTTCATAACTAAATTATCTAAATCAATTTGATGAAAAATAATGTCTTTCTTTCTTCCAACCATGACAGTGAATATAGACAATTATATTTTAGAAACTAGGTTTTAGATGCACATTGAAATTTTAAATTATGCATGTGCATTTCTCACAGAATTTCTTAGGAATTTGGATTATACTCATTAAGGACAAAATCATGAAAACATAATTTTACAAGCATGTGTGAAAATTTTGATAAGTGGTCTTTTAAGAAAAGGTTAAAGGTTGTGAACGATTTTACTATTTCTATTCAAAAAGATTTTTTTGGTTTTTTTCTTATTTATTTCTTTGCCTTTATTATTTTTAATTGACACATAATTGTACATATTTGTAAGATATAGTGTGATATTTTAATGCATGTATACAATGTGCAATGATCAAATCAGTGTATCTATCATCTCAAATATTTACCATTTCTTTATGTTGAAACATCAAAATCCATTCTTCTAGCTATTCAAAAGTATACAATAAATTGTTGTTAATTATAGTCACCCTCTAGCGCTATAAAACACTAGAACTTATTCTTCCTACCTAGTATACTAAAAAGCATTTAGTGAGCGGTATTATATGCTAGGCATTTCAGTACCAAAAGATGGGCATTCTCTAGCAAAAACTAAAGAGCAGAATGAAATAAAATAAGGCCACGTTCAAAGGAAAGACTTGCTTACTTGTTCAAAGGCTGGCATCACCCACATTACAAAGCATCTAGTCATCCACCCCACCACTTTCAGCTAATGCACACATCCAATCAGTAATTAGTAATGTTCACTTTTTGCTGCTTTGCACTCTCTCTCCCCTGACCACCTGGCTGAGCCCCAGCATACTATTCATCGGTTTTCATCATCTTTCTTTGTTCATTTAACAATTTCTCATGCAATCTGAATCAATAGTGACAATAGTGTATAGCCAGTCCGATTTCTGATTACCATATGTCAATCTGCCTTACCATACAGTCTTTAGGAAAGCAATGTGTTGAAACTATGTCACAAACACACAACCAGTATTAACCAGAATCTATTCTTACTTTGACAATATTGGAATACAAGAATAACAACGCAGGTCAAAAGACTTTCAAAGTTCAGTGAGAGAGAAGTGCATTTAACATTACTTGCCAGATGAAGAAAGTGGGTACTTTATTTTCAGCAAGTTGTTTTTATCGGTAATAAAGCCCAAGAATGAGTCTTGGCATCACATTTATATACCACATTTTGGTGATACCAAATCCCTTTAAGTGTGCAGTTCATTCCTGGTTGTTTCTTATCAGACTAGACCTCAGCTGATGAGGACGAGGCTCTTACAGTCTGCAGAGCAGAAATGTCCCCAATAACCACACTCCAGTGCAAATGAGCCCCATGAGCAGATTGTTGTTCTGAAGGGAACATGCTTCATCTTATGTACCTCAGTTAATAACTGTTTAGGAATATATGGCTCCTTTTTGTTTCTCTCATCTGAAGCTGTCACAGCTAATCAGACAATTCTAAGAGATGTGAGGCTGTATTCATGTCACCTAATTGTATTCTTGCTATTCCAACAATAGTAGGCATTTAGTTGTCTTTTTCATGCATCCCGTGTCCTAGGTCTAAGCTAGAACTGAATCAAAAATTACAGCAGCAAGTGCCGCTGGCTACCAGGGAATGATTTTTTTTTTTTTTTTTGGTCAGTGCTGTTTATGGTCCCACAATAAAAACTAGGTTACTTCTTTTATTTCCATTTTGTAGCAAATCTCTAGAAGTTACATCTCAGTAAGTAGGGAGGTGAGGGGAATTATAATATCTCAGAGTACTAGTACAGACAGTGTATTCAAATATTTTAAGGCAGCCATTCTTAATTTATGTCTTATTTCTCATGTTTCACCTCTTCTTAGATTAATTTATAATTCGATCTTTCAAAGTCATTCCTTGAATGTACTGAATGCTTCTAATATGCAAGGCACTGGATCTAGGCACTGAGAGTACAGCAGTGAAAAATTCCTGCCCTTACATTTTGTGGAATGAGAGATGCAACCACATTAGTAATAAAAGAAAAAAGCAGTGGTGGTGATAAGAGTTATGGAGAAAAATACAACTCAGAAGGAAGCCGAGAGCAATGGAGGTGGGTGTAAATTCAGGAGCTTTGGGAAGAACTTCCTGAGAATCATTTGAGGAAAGACGTGACTGAGATGAAGGAGTGAGCCATGTAGATACCTGGATGAAAAGAGTTCCAGACAAAAGAAATAGCGATGCAAAGGCCCTGAGGCAGAGTGTTCTTGGCATGTTCAAGGAGTGGCAAAGAGGCCGGCAAGGGTTAGGCAGTATGAGGGAAGGAAGGAGCCACTGCCAGTGGTCAGAGTTCAGAGGCCCAAAATACTCCAAAAAACACCAAGCTCCCACAAGAATTAGGAGACAAAAAAAATCATTTTCTTCTTTTTGGCAAATATTTATTTAGCTTTTATCCTTGCTTTGTTTCATGAATCTTTATATAATGTTCTTTGTCTTTAGAAATTGTACAAGGGGCCGGGCGCGGTGGCTCATGCCTGTAATCCTAGCACTCTGGGAGGCCGAGGTGGGCGGATCGTTCTGAGCTCAGCAGTTCGAGACCAGCCTGAGCAAGAGCGAGACCCCGTCTCTACCAAAAATAGAAAGAAAATTAATTGGACAGCTAAAAATATATATATAGAAAAAATTAGCCGGGCATGGTGG
>RJWJ010019049.1:0-30777 GCA_004363605.1 Indri indri
AAAAAAAAAAAAAAAAAAAAAAAAAAAAAAAAAACTGCATATCTTAAAATGTACCCAACCATCACATGTGATCATCAATTCATGGAGACTTTCCAAAGGGGACTAGGTAAAAAGGCACATCTGTTCCCAGGATTCAAATTGCATGTGTCCCCATAGGATAGCAGAAACCTGACACCTGTGCCTAAACTCTCCCCTCCCAAGCCCTTTGAAGACATTACTAATCAAGCATGATAACTTCCTACTAATGAGCCTCAGAATCCTTCTTAACACAGTATTGCAGACAAGCATACCTAATGGGTCAGAGTTGGCTGTTGGATTGAAAGATGATACTGCCCCATTAAATTAGCAGAATTATTTGGCTAAAATAATCTCAGTCAAAGCAAAAAGCAAGCCCAAAGACCAACAGCTGTACTTGGCCTCTTGGGACACCAGACAAAAATGCTTCTTATTGAAAGTCATATGCTGTACTTGGAAAAGAAAAAAAAAAAAAGAAACAATGTGTTCCTTATCTAGATCATAAACACCTAATTAACACTAAAAGTCATTTATCTAAGAATCAAGAGAAATGGGTCTGGATCCAGCTGTGCCCAACTGGCTGTATGACTTGGGCAGGTCAAATGCACAAAGCACAAAGCAGCGTGGGGGACACAAACGTGAGAAGGATTCACTCTGCCCTTCGGAGCTGTCAGGCAGGTGAAAGAAGGCAAGGATCTCGCAAGGCAGAAACAGTGCTGTGGCCATTTAAAGGAGTGTAGGATTGAAGCCACTTTGGGGAAGCCAAGGAAGCCTTCCTTGAAGACATGGTGTGATGGGCTTTGAAAAATTTTAACAGGGAGAAGAGTTGGAACAGAAGATGCCAGGGAGGGAACCAGTAAAGAAAAAGTGCTGGGTATATTCAGAAAGTGAAAATAGCTTATTGGTGCGTGCGGTACACGTAAGAGGAGAAATGAGCGGAGAGAAGGGTAGCTGAACAGGCAAGGGGTTCATGCTCGGTTTAAAAAGCAGTGGGTAATAAGGAGCAAAAATAAGGAGATTTCTTTGTTTTATTATGCTGGTTTCATTTGCATGAGGGAAAGACCCAAATATGTTTGTAGGTAAAGAGAAAATATCTGGATGAGAGGAAATGATTAAATATATAAATCCAAATTGGGGCAAGATGCTAGCAGAAAAAGGAGAGAGCGGAACTGCAGGCACGAGTGGAAGGGCTGGCCTTGGAAAGAGGGGGGACAGGAGCCACACCTCCCCGAGACTGAAGGGGAGGAAGTGAGCATGGCAGGGAGATTCTGAGGTGCAGGAAAGAAGATACAAGAGCGCATGCACCAGAGACCTCGGTTCTTTCAGGAAAACATGGCGCCCGTGGAGAGGAGAGAGGGTGTGCGAGTGGTGGATGGGGTTGGAGAGTTAGAAAAATAGAGAAAGTCATGAAAAAAATATTTTAGGGAATGCGATAGGACATCAAAAAGATAACTAAGAGGAGTGCAGAGCAGTAGCCAAGGTAAAATGGCACCCAGATGACACGTCATTCCACCTCTGTTACCTCATGTACAAAACGGAAACATGCAACCAGTTTGAAAAACAGATAAAAGCTGAATTACTGGGGGGCTTAGGAAAATCCACCCTGCTTTCATTAGGCAGCCCTCTCTTGACACAACAGCCTCTTTGGGCACTGCTGTAATACTTTGAGATTCCTCCAAGCCTGGTTGGAAATCCTCAAACTAGAACGACATTGAAGGTGCCTCAGCTCTAACATGCTGTGAGCCTTCTGAGTCTTTCTAAAGACATCCCTGCTCTTCTTCCCCGACACACACACACACACACACACACACACACACTCATGCACTCCACAAGAGATTGGCTAGAGGTGTCTTTGCACTCAAAGTAGGTGGCCCATTCAAAACCTGCAGATTTTAAAAGTCTGCTCTAGCAAAGGCTGTGCTTGCCAGAAAGTGTACAAAGGGGGACTCTTGGTGCCTTAGGGAGGAAGGGATCATAATGCAAAAGTAGAGAGGCAAAATGCAGAAACCCAACAAAACACATGTGGAGACAGTTTCCATTTCCAAATAGGGAGAGGCCCCAAAGATTACAGAGATTATAAATTACTGCTTTTAACCGGACACGGACAAGAGCTTGACTCTGTTCTCTCCCAGCTCCCGCAGCCTTGAGGAAAGAGGGAGCAAAGGTTGCAATGGAAAGAAACAACATCATACATTGGGGATGTATGATAGGAAGCATAGGTTGGGGAGGGGATGGCGACAGTTAAAAAGAAAAGGCACACATTGGTAAGGAACCACTTCTGACCCACGTGGAGGCAGGACACACATGCGGAACACTTCTCAGACCCTTGAGGGAGGGGAGGCGTAGGACAGTAGCGTTGCAGGTTGATTATGTCGATTATGTTATAATAAAGCAATACTTGAGGAAACAAAATTTGAGGAATTGGCTTGTCACTAAAAGTTAATGTTACTTTTAGAGAATTTTAGTACAGGAAGGGACCTTGAGAAATAATCTTCAGGTAAAACCATGCTGACGTCATCTAGAGGTGACGAACTTTGCTGTACTGGTAGGGTCACTTTCTGCCTCATCCTTCACATCCCTGTAACATGCTGGAGCCTAGTAACCCTCTCTGGAATTATCTCCTTCCTTGTCTACATCAGGGTCTTTTCTTCTGCACGTGCATTCCTTCATTTATTCAACAAACATTTATTGAACACCTACTATGTGCCTTACATACCACATATTTTTACATTCACTGAGGGCAGTGATGAAGTGTAAGAATACTTCCCTCCTTTAAATCATTGAGGAATGGTTCCTCAGCTATTCCTCTTTTAGATTTGGTAAACCCTATTCTTTAAAAGCCTTATTTCTAAAACTTCAGTAATCTTGGCAGGTTTCCTTTTATTCATATGTTACCACCCAACTGAGTCCTTTGCTCACTGCCCAGTAAAGGCCAATTATATTGAGATGGCAGGAGCTGTAGCAGAGAAAGAGTTTAATATCACAAGGTGCCAGGCAAGGAGATGGGAGTAATTTCTTAAATCCATCTCCTTGAGAATTTGGGGGCTAAGATTTTTAAAGGTGATTTGGCAAGGGGCTAGGGAATTAGGTTTGTTGATTGGTTAGGGGTGAACTCATAGGGTTGGGAAGCAGAAACTGTGTTCTTGGCCAGGACGGTTCCTGAGAAGGGGGTTGCAAGACTTGTCGGATTGGTTCTCACACATGGCCGCCCGTCCGGTTGGTCCCCCCAAATGCAGAGTCTGGAAGATATCTCAAAGACCAGTCTCAGGTTTTGCAACAGCACTGTTATCTGTAGAATTGATTAGGGAAGTCACAAATCTTGCATCTGTCAAGGAGATGTGACACTTGGGCAGTGAGCAGCTACAGCAGCAGGGAAGTTAGGGAACAATGGCTGGTTAACATTTAGCTGTATCTGTACCTCTATGGAAATCAGATGTTTGTCGCTATTCCTGCTTTACGGCCTTACATTATTTTAATATAAGTGGTTTCACATATATTCGGTAAACATTTCTGAATTCCTGTTATCCACTGTAGGGCACACCTGCCAGGCCCCTGCACTTACGGGGCTTACATTCTTGCAGGTTCCTCAAATTTCCTCTGGAGTTTCCGCAGCTCTCCTGCGATACAATTCCAAGAACGGGACACTGTCCTCCCGCGAGAGTCTGACTCTCACCAGGGAGAAGGGCGACAAAGTAAAATGGGTGCTGGCTAGTCTAAGGAAAGGAAAAGAAGAAGGAAATAATTATTTTTGGAGACAGGAAGTGTGACTGTCATAAGCATAGAAAGAAAGCCTCTATTCAGGAGTGACTTTTAATATCATGTCATATTTATTTTAAAAACAAGAAAGAGAAGACAAAACTTTCTTCCTATTGTCTACACTCCTCCCTAAAGGACACGAAGCTCAAGGAAGTAAATCTCCATGGTAGTTGTAAAAGAATAACACAAATAATGGTTAACATTTATTGAGAGCTTCCCAGGCACTGCTCTAAAAGCATGACAGCTATCATTTCAGTTTATCCTGGGGGTGATGTTCCATTGTCGTTCCTACATGAAGATAAGAAAACTGAGACACAGAGAGGTTAAGAAAATTCCCAAGATCACTCAGCTAAAAATGTAGAGCTTGATGGCCAGGTGCAGTTGCTCACTCCTGTAATCCTAGCATTCTGGGAGGCTGAGGCAGGAGGATCGCTTGAGCTCAGGGGTTCGGAACCAGTCCGAGCAAGAGCGAGACCCTGTCTCTGCAAAAAATAGAAAAATTAGTCAGGCATGGTGGCGCATGCCAGTAGTCCCAACTACTTGGGAGGCTGAGGCAGGAGGAGGATGGCTTGAGCCCAGGAGTTTGAGGTTGCTGTGAGCTATGACGACACCGCTGCACTCTATCCTGGGCAACAGAGCAAGACTCTGTCTCAAAAAAAAAAAAAAAAAATGTAGAGCTTGAGTATGAACTCAGACAGTCTGACTTCGGGGCCTGTGCTGTTAAGAACTACATCTCAAGCACGTCTAGAATCTGTTTCACAACTAGAGAATCAGGCGAATCTTGGACTGTGGCTCACAGAGTCCCCCCAAGTATCCCAGTGGGTGATGGTGACCTCCCTAGTGTCCTGCAGGACCAAAGTGGACCGGAAAGCCAGAAACCCCTCTGTTCACAGTTTTTCTTTTCCCTCGCTCCACAGGTCACCCCTCCTTTCCTCTTGTCCCCTCTCACTCATTTTTCTCTTCATGAGAACAAAAATCTTCCTCTAAGTGGTCCCATCAGTGTTCAGGGGGGCATCTGCTTCCACACTTGGAGTTCCAGGGTAATTGGCAGACCCACGCAGGGATGGTGCCCCATGAGCCTGCAGCTGGGGAGTGAGGGGTGTGCAGGGCATGAGGTCTCGCAGGGCCTGGGAGTCACTGGGAAGACTGCTTACTGAGGCAAGCCCTGGAGCGGGGCGCCCCGGACTCACGAAAACAAATCAGAACAGGCATGGACCGTGTTCTCTCTATATATACTAAATACTGCAGACCTTCTATTTTTCCAGAAGAAACAATCAGTGGAAAGAAAAACAAGACCAAAGAGTTGGTCTTGGATTCTACCCTAAGAGCTAAATTTCCTTTAAGCTACAATTTCTCATCCGCTAACATCTGTGATACATTATTTCACAATAGGCTTCAGTGTTTCCTGGAAGCTTTTCTTCCTGCCTTTCTAATTATCTTCCTAAATTTTGCAAAACAGAAGTTTTTCTTCCTCTGTTTTTGTTTTTTTGTTCATTCGCTTTAATATCTCATATAATACATGGTTTCTGAGATTATTCAGTTCCAACAAGTCCCAGTGAGTTTCAATAAGTCTCTGAGATTTAAACATGCCATTACAAAATGCTTTCAATTTTTTGAACTATTTTTATGGAAATCCTTACAAAGTGTGTTATGCATCCCTCTACCTCCTTAATGTGAACTTTAGCTTTTCATAATTGCTAGAAATCAAGACGATTAACAACAAAGTGTTATTTACTATGTGATATCCTTGGAAAGGTGAGGGAACTTCAACCCTACACTAATTGATCCCAAAATGTTTATAATTGATGTTTTCTGGCTTATACTGCAGTTTCTTTCCTTGCTGTTTGCTCTCATTTATCAGTATTATGCCTCTTTATATCTATTTTCTTTATGCCCATAACCCAGGGGAAACCTGATTACTGTTTTAATTAAATCAAATCAACTTTACATTTAGTTCTAATACCCACCTTCAGGTCTAAAGATGTTCTAAAACTGTGCTATCCAATATGGTAGCCACTAGCCACATGTAGCTATAAAACACTTGAAATGTAGCTGGTATGACTAAGAAATTGAGTTTTTTCATTTAATTTTAATTAATTTTAATTTTAAACTCAATTCAGTTATTGTAGAACTTCTAAGTATATTTATATCAAGTTGGGTATGTGAATCCACTTTTCCCAGTGAAAATATAGCATTTGACCATATGTATACAAAATACACATCAGATTTGGAAGACAGGATGAAAAAAAGAATGTAAAATGTCTCATTAAGACTTTATATTGATTACATGTTGAAATTGTAATATTATGGATATATTGAGTTAAAATATATTCTCAAAATTATTTTCACTTTTTACTTTTTTAATGCAGCTGCTAGAAAATTTAAAAGTACAGACGCGGCTTCTATCACATTCCTATTGGGAAGTGCTGCTCTAATGCCTTCTCACTCAAAGTAGGGTCCATGGGCCAGCAACATCTGCCAGGGAGCTTGTTAGAAATGCAGACTCTCAGGCACACCCAGACTACTGAGCCGGCATCTACATGGTAGTAAGATTCCCTACGCCATTCTTCACAAGATTAAGAAGCACTGGTCTAAAGAGCTGTGCTTCCCAAACTGTGGAGAGCAACCAGGTTTTTTTAAATTTCCAATTAATTACAGGCTATTGTTTCTAAGATATAATAAAAATAAATTTTTTTTTAAAATGACACAAATAAAAATGTATAAAATATAAATTCAGGCCAGGCACAGTGGCTCACACCTGTAATGCTAGCACTCTGGGAGGCTGAGGTGGGATGATCACTTGAGGTCAGGAGTTCGAGACCAGCCTGAGCAAGAGCGAGACCCCATCCCTACTAAAAATGGAAATAATTAGCTGGAAACTACTGAAAAAAAAAATAGAAAAAATTAGCTGGGCATGGTGGTGCTCACCTGTAGTCCCAGCTACTCATGAGGCTGAGGCAGGAGAATCACTTGAGCCCAGGAGTTTGAGGTTGCTATGAGCTAAGCTGAATTTATATATATATATATATATATATATATATATATATATATATAAATTCAAAATTTGTATAGAGTCAGAAGTCATAAAATTAATTTCAACAAATGTCATTAAATAATGTAGAAATAAGAGAAAACAATTACAAGAAAAGGACACATCGTTCTTTGAAAATGTGCACTAGGCAATTAATACAGAGAATCACCACTATACTTGTACCTTTTTGCCAAACAAGCAAAACATTTTTTGTGAAATAGTTCTTCATATTAAACGATTACAGGCACACTTCGAATACACATTGTTCATATTACTATCTAACGTTTTTAGTGCGACAGTTAAGCTTGCTTCTTGCTTGTCAATTTTTCTAATCTGCATTGGATGGGTAACAGTGCTCTTCGGGCAGGGGCGAGATGGCTGACTAGAGACATCAGTCACCAGATTGTCTCAGAAAGAAGGAAAAGTTTTAGATTAAAAAAAACAAATAAACAAACAAACAACAACAAAAAAAACATAGCTCAGGTGTAAATCTGAGGCAAAAGTGCCAGAACCTACCAGAGATTCCCTGGGGAAAAGTTGCGGAGCAGAAAAAGAAGGAACAAGATTTTGGCAGAGATCAACTCCCAGAAACTTGGAGCCCCATGGAAAGGATGGGGGGTGGGGGCGTTGTTTCTCGCCCCACACACCTTTGGCAGTTGGCCGGCTCCTGAGCTGCTGGAGAGCTTCCCTACCCTCACAAGCCCCAAAGCTGCTGCGGCCAGTGAACTGGGAGCTTCTTGAGAACAGAGCACTGGGCTGCCAGCCCCCTTGGGGTCGCTGCCCCTCCCACAGACCTGAGCTGAGGCGGCAGGTGCCCCACTGACTCTCCATCCATTGTGCGCCTCCATCCTCCCCAGGGTGCTCCAGCCCTTCAGTTTTTGTGTCACTGGTTCCCACACAGGTGTTTCCCTACTCCTGCCCAGACTCTAATAGGCAAAGCAGACAACAACGCACACTGGGAAAAGGAAGCCCTATTCAATAAATGGTGCTAGCAACACTGGATAGCCACATGCAGAAAAATGAAATGGACCCCTAATCTCTCACTGTATACAAAAATTAACTCAAGATGTATTAAAGACTTAAATGTAAGGCATGAAACCACAAAAATTCTAGAAGAAAACGGGAAAACTCTTCTAGATATCAGCCTAGGCAAAGAATTTATGATTAAGACCCCAAAGGCAAATATAGCAATGACAAAAATAAATAAATGGGGATTTTATCAAATTAAAATGTTTCTGCACAGCAAAGGGAACTATCACCAGAGTGAATAGACAACCTACAGAACAGGAGTAAATATTCGCAAATTATACATCTGACAAAGGACTAATATCCAGAATCTACAAAGAACGCAAACAAATCCATAAGAAAAAAAAAAACAAACAATCCCATCAAAAAGTGGGCAAAAGTCATTAATGGCAATTTTTCAAAAGAAGATAGACAAATAGCCAACAAACATGAAAAAACACTCAACATCACTAATCATCAGGGAAATGCAAATTAAAACTACACAATGAGATACCACCTTACCCTTATCATAATTGCCATTATTAAAAAGTCAAAAACAATAGATGCTGACGTGGACACAGAGAGAAGGGAACACTTATGCACTGTTGGTGGGACTGCAAATTAGTACGACCTCTATGGAAAACAGTATGGAGATTCCTCAAAGAATAATGTAGACCTACCATTCGATCTACCAATCCCACCGCTGGATATATACCCAAAGGAAATGAAGTCATTTTATCAGAAAGATTCCTGCACTCAAATGTTTATCGCAGCCCAATTCACAATTGCAAAGATGTGGAATCAACCTAAGTGCCCATCAATTCATGAATGGATAAAGAAAATGTCGTGTGTGTGTTTGTGTGTGTATATGCATATGCACTATCCAGCCATAAAAAGAAATGAAATAATGTCATTTCCATAAACTTAGATGGAACTGGAGACCATTATCCTAAGTGAAGTATCTCAGGAATGAAAAACCCAATACCATATGTTCTCACTAATAAGTGGGAGCTAATAGGTGAGTACACACAGGTACAAAGCAATATAAAGAACATGAGAAACCAAGAAGGGGGAGTATGAGAGGGTGGGTGTGGGATAAAAACTTACCTATTGGGTACAATGAACAGTGTTCTGGTGATGTGCACACCAAAAGCCCTGACTTAAGTTTTATACAAGGTATCCATGTAAAAAAACACTTGTACCCCTTAATTAATATTTGGAAGTAAAAAATAATAATAAATATTTTTAAAAAGTAATGCTCTTTGCAGGGGATAACGTATATCTCAATTATCTACATAGTACTTAATAACATTCAAAGTAGAGAAACTAGATTCACACAGATATATTGATTGGAGTAGAAGAAGAGATATTAATGCAATCTTGGCAAAATCAGTGTATTATTTTTTTAACTGCTATCCGAAATGAAGCCGATAGTGCTGTATTTTTAAAATTCATCTTCCATCTTTTATCAGTAGCCAGTGCAAATAATGTATACTGTAAGGTTATAGTTAGAAATACATTATCTTTCAATGAAATAAAATGATTCCAGATTTTACACACTTTTGGATAACAGTTTTCAAACTAACCTTAAAACATCACACATTATAATGCAGTCCTACTATGCATGACTAGTACGTAGCTCAAACTCTTCTCACAAATTAGACAAAACCAAGACTGATCTATGTTCTGTTCAACAAAAAGGAGTCACATGCTTGACTATTGAGCAATGTCAAATTATTGCTATAAAAGTTTCTAAATGCTTACTCTCAATTTCTGTATTTATCTTGTAAAAGACTAGTAACAAACAGTTCATATCAGTACTGTTCTGTAGACTGCATATGACTAGCGCTGCTTTATACATTCCAGCAGAATAAAAGATCAAGATTTAGTATCCTTCTCAGAAGCCTCTTAGCACCCAGTGTTCGAGACATATTCTGGATAAGCGAGGCTGTCAAATTTGAGGCCATAGGCAAGCAGGTTGTAGTCAACTCCTATAAGTTGGTGAGATCACTAACAGTAAACCACAGAGATGCGCTTATAATTTTATTCTCTATTATTGCTGTACATTTTATGCAGATCTAGGTTCAAACCCTTTGGGGAAAGAGAATAAGCCCACCTCATATGTGAGGTTTATGTTCATGTTTCTACTCGTTCATATAAATGAAATAATTTGTATTTACAGGAAAAATGAACTATACATATCCAAGATAGTAAATAATATTAAAGTACTAAGAACATTCCCCTTGAAATCAAGAGAATAATTCTCCGTAATACCACCCAAAAGACAGAGGCAATGTATATTAAGGACATTACTAAAGCTGCTTATTATTCAACCTTGTGGTAGTCTTATGAGATGCTGATGCTTGCTAGTTAATTGAGTGGAAACTGGGCGTGGGAAATTGGTTAGTGTTAAGCTATGCACGCAGTAGTCCAATCTGAAACCTTTGACTGTTTCCTCTCATAATCCCTAAATCTAACTGATCTCGCAGTCCTGTGCATCCTACCTTACTGCCTTCTCACAAATCCCACCTCTCTGGGTTGACTGTCCTTGCCTCTGCTTGGGCCCTCATTAGCAATCAAGTGGATTCATGTTTCCGGTTCTTAACTCACCTCCTTCCTTTTCTTCCAGCCCCCTCTGATTCGTTTCTTTGTAGAACCAAAGTGATCTTTCCAAAATTTAATGTGACTCACTTCCATGTTTAAAATATTCAGTAGACTGCCTTAACCTTCCTATAAAACCCAAATTCCTTAACTTTGGACACAAGATCCTTCATAATCTGAACCCCTCTTTTCCATAACCATTTCAAGAATACCTCATGAAACCAAAGTACCTAGCAATTGTCCATCATCCAAATACTACTTCCGGGCTCTCTTCTATTTCCATATTCTCCTGTACTTTGTAATGATACTGTACGAATCTGGACAGGTGAGTTCATCCGGGTTTATTTCTTAACATGAAATGAATGTTCATGTGTGGGAACTGTTTGTACAGGAACATGTTGAAGAAGGCAGAGCCAGTCTCTACAAGTCTGTGGTTTCCAACAGCTGCAAGGAGATGTCCTGTTACTCTGATTTTCCATTCCCAGAAGAGTATCCAAACTATGTACCAAATTCTCAATTTCTGGAATATCTCAAAATGTATGCAAACCGGTTCAACCTTCTGAAATGCATTCAGTTCAAGGTAAGACATGAAACATCAGTTAGTAGTCAGAAAGTATTTTCTTCCCTCTTTTCTATTGCTTCTCTATAGCCCAGCCCGGGGCTCTGTAGGTGAGATACTGAACTGGCAAGATTAATGACACTTGCCTGGATTTCTTTTCCTATTGTGTTAGCCCTCCACGCCAAATAAATCTGAAGGTGGGGGTGGTTACTTTGTGTAAAGATTCACGTGTATAAAATATTAGTTTGTCATATTTACATCCAAGTATCCTAAGGGACCTAAAAAATGCCAAACCACATTTTCAGCTTGGGCCAAATGCCTGCACACATGAACGCTGACCACTCTCACCAGCCCCTTGGGTGCTCTCTTCTTGACTACACGTTTTTAGGAATGGGCATGTGCAATGCTCCATACACAAGAGAACCTCACTATTAGAAGGAAATCTTTTCTAGATATTTTTGGGAATAGAAAAATCTTTGAATATTGTTCTCCTAGGCCCTCTTTTTTCCCATTTCAGAGGTTGGAGACAGGAGGAAGACAGAAGGACAGCAACAAAGGAATATATTCTCTTTCTCCTCTTTCTTTTTTCCTTTTTTTTTGGGGGGGGGGCTCTTTTTCCAAGAAACACATAGAAATCCATGTATTTCCCTTCTCTTATCTCCCTCCCCTATCAGAGATGGGGATGATAAGGAATTCATAGGGAATTACACACAAAAAGCAACATAAATGGAGTCATCGACCAAAACAAGTGACAAATGAGAGTCACATTCACATTCACAATTTTAAAAGTTTTCCTAAAATACTGCACTGTCAAGGAGTATTTTATCCCACTTCCTTATTTTGCGAGAGATGCAGTAAAAATAAAGTGCTGTTAAGTGAATGGATATGACCCACAAAAATTTTTATAAAAAGTGCATTAGAATTCCTGAATCTAAAACACTTTTTACTGCATGCTGCCCAAGACCATTTAAAAACAATTTTTAGAAAGCTAGATGTTCAACAAAATTTTTTAAAGTGCACACAAGCAGCTGTCTCTGAGAGGTGATCTGTGGTTGATATTTGTGTGGTTTTGTTTATGATTCTTCTCTATGCATTCCAAATTTTCAGTGATGAACATTTATTATTTTATGATTACAAATAAATTTTATTTTGAAAGGTTTAAATTAACTGAAAATTTATTTTTAGAAAGATAGAGTCGCTAATACAAATGTGGAAACCCAATAAGCACTTTGAATATTATCAACCAAATAGTGAACCCATTAGGAGGGACTTCTAAAAAACTTTGAAAAGAAAGGCAGTGAAGCCTCTTGGTCAGTGCATAATTTAAGCTTTTAAGTTTGATTTGTATTAGATTATTTGTACATATATTTCCTGAATCAAAAGATAGTACTCATGGATACGTACTCAATAAGAACAAAAAATAGACTATTTGAAATCTGGACTACTCCCAAAAATTCAGGCCATAAGGTTAGCACTTTTCAATAGCTCTGTAGATCTAGGAAAACTTCAGCAACATATTTTATAAGATCTTTTATACGGTAAGATACTTGTTTTCAATTATATAATACTCACATGTCTATTAAAGGAACTATTGTTAAAGAGACAGACTGTGAGAAATAAGGATGGCTGTATAACAGAAAGAATAATGAAAAAGACGTCAGAAACCTAGTTTATAATCCTAGTTTTATCACTTGCTGTGAGAATTGGAGCAAATCACTTAAAATCTTTGGAAGCCACCACTTCCCTTAGATACCCCTGCAAGCTTGGGATACTTCCATCCATGAAATCATGATTAGTCTAATAGCCTGACTAGGTTTCTAGGATCATGCTTATTCATTATGTTTAGTCTGTGCTCTAGAAATGCCAACTGGTACATCAACAAATAAGCACTAAATGGAAACTTGACAACTGCTAATCATATCTGTGATTCTTTTCTCTAGACCAAAGTCTGCAGCATAACAAAATGCCCAGATTTTACTGTCTCTGGCCGATGGGAGGTGGTCACTCTGCGTGAAGGGAAGCACGAGTCAGCCATCTTTGATGCTGTCATGGTCTGCACTGGTTTTCTTACTAACCCTTATTTGCCGCTGGATTCCTTTCCAGGTACAGCATTTTCTGCAACTGACCTTGAGTTGTCTCATGGGAGCCACCCTGATACTTGATTGGTCTGGGAATGAATTCCATTACATAGTTAAAGATGTGAGGTAACAGGAGTTTTTTTCTAACCAGCACTTTCTGGCCAGTTTTTCGCTGTCATTTGTTGCAAACAACTTATGAGTGTAGAAGAGCAAAATGCATAATTTAATTAACAGTTTTATGCTTCACTGAGATTCAGTGTCCCTCCTTAAGTGACTGGCAGCACTCAGAAAGTCTCCTAAGACAGGGTGCCTGGACAAGTTCCTAGCCTCAGCAGCAGCTTCACGTTGCCAAAGTTGAGTTTAGAGGCCCCAAAGGTCAATCCATGGGAAAAGGAAAAAGCAATTTGATTTTTTTGCATTTGTTCATTTTATAGGAGCTATAGCAATTAGCTAGATCAGAGGTTTATGGCACTGGATTAATAGTCAACAGAGAGATTAGTTTTAGCAGATAAGTTAAGACATCTTTGGGTTTAAGTTTCTTTATCTGGCTTTTGCAACCATGAGTCACGGTAATCTATGCCAGATTTTAACTGGATTTCAACTCAAGGGAATAGAAAATGCAATGGTTTGGTTTACTTCATATGTAGTAAGCATTCAATGAGTTAAAACTTTGGGAAACTTTTTTCCAAATCATCTAGATACGACCTAGAGTGATCCAAGTAGATAAGACAACAGGTAGCCTGTACTGGAGGAATGAATAGAGTTTATGGAGTTCCGTGTAGAAATCACAGTCTACATGTGACCTGGAGTGATAGTGATGCTCATTTCACAGTAACTCATTGTAATCTTGAACTCTTGAGCTCAAGCGATCCTCCCACCTCGGCTCAGCCTCCCAAGTAGCTGGGACTATAAAAGCACACCACCATGCCAGCTAATTTTTTTATTTTTCTGTAGAGACAGGGGTTTTGCTATGTTTCCCAGGCCATTCTCAAATTCCTGGCCTCAAGTTATCCTCCCACCTCAGCCTCTCAAAGTGCTGGGATTATTTCAAAGTGTTGGGATTACAGGTGTGAGCCACCATGCTTGGCCATCTACTAATGCTTCATAAAGTTATGTATTCATAATTTAGATGTCCTCACACTGGAGTATACCAGTAAAAACAACCTAAACCATCAGTCAAAAGGATGTTATCAACTGAAAAATATTTATGTTTCATTCAGTTATCCTGTAAATTCTCTATTTCACTTCTTGCTCATTTTTCCTGTAGGTATAAATACCTTTAAAGGACAGTACTTCCATAGCCGACAATATAAGCATCCAGATATATTTAAGGACAAGACAGTCCTTGTGGTTGGCATGGGAAATTCCGGCACAGACATTGCAGTGGAGGCCAGCCACCTGGCAAAAAAGGTACCATTCTTGATATTGCTTAATGAAGAGTTTATCTTAGGATGCATGCCTCGAGCAAATAGCGTTTGACACCATGATAAATGTTAAAGGAATAAAAATATTTACCATGCACACACACAACAGATTGTTACTTATTTTTTGTCAAATTTTCATAAATTTTGCTATGAATTCCATTTGTCATCGTTCCTCCAAAACCAACTTCTCTGATTTCTTTTTGTCATTTTCCCAGCCCATCCAGCAAGGGCTACAGGACACCTCTCTTCTATACTCAGCGCCATAGGTCAGAAAATCCTGGCAATTTTTCCTGGCTACACTTTCCCATTTGTCCCTTCCTTTCCTTATTAATTGGCACCATCCTCATCAGGTTCACACGGTGAGGCTATTGCATCGTTCTCCTAATAATAACTGAAGGAATCGTTAATATTTATTGGGATTGCTCTGTGGCAAGCGCTGCACTAAATGCTTTTTACTGCGTTACTTCAACCAGTCATCAGAACAAGCCACTGAAGTAGGTACTATTAGCATCCCCGACTGCAGATGAGGAAGCCAAGGCTTACAGAGGTTTAGGAGCTGCCCGAAGTCATACCACTAGCAGATAGTAGAGCCAGCCCTTAAGCCCAAGTTTCTTTAACTCAAAGCCCAAACTCCTAACTCTGCCCTGCACCCCTGCACGCCTACCCACAGACCATGCTCCCACTCACAAGCCGTCCAGACCCCAGCTGCCAACAAACAAATCCTCAGAAAAGGCTGCTCTCATTATGACACCCTCATATTGAAAAACCTCTAATAACTCTCCTTATCTTAAAAAAATACATACCAGATATATTAGCTCTGCATCATAAGAGTTTTCCGTTATCTGGTCCAAATCTACCATTTTAATTTTAACCCTACTATTTCCTGCATGGTCATCAGCTACAGCCAACAGGTCTACACTGTGGCCCCTTCCGATTCCTGTGTCAGGTTTCTCCTTTGCTCACACCAGCCTCCTCCCTTCCACAGAGCCCTTTCTCTTCCATTACAATCTACCTTTACGTTCCCAGGTATCTCATCCCAACACGAGTGATCTCTCCCCATTGACAATATATGTACTATTATAATTTGCAATCCTCAGCTGGAACTTTTTAATTCTTAGTATTGCTAATTACCTTTTATAGTATATATTTTCTTTCCAACTATGCCATAAACTCATAGAGAACCACTCGGCTAATATATATTAGTTGTTGGCTCCTAACGTGCTGAATGTTGTGCCAGGCACTGGAGATGTACTGGCAAACACAACAACAACAAAAACAAGACCACCATTGTCTTAGGGTATACAGTTTTGGGAAAACAAATGCCAAATAAATAAGAATAAATAATTACACCAATAATTGCAAGAGTGAAAAATAGCTGTGAGGAAAAAAGATTGGGAGTATGTAACTTTATATTGCCTTCTGGGACTTTTCAAAAAGGACTTGATGATTGATTCATTGATTGATAGTTTTATTAATTGATTTGAAGAAACTTAGCAATTTGGTGGTGTTATTCTGAAAGAAGAGAAAGGAGGTATTGAAACAAATATTGACACAGACCCATCCACTATGACCACCACATGTGGGTAACATATTATTATTTCTATTTCTGTAATCATTTGGAAATTTCTTCAATCAGAAAACATGCGTTGGGGTGTGGTGGTGGTATGGTATCTCAAGCCTGGCAGATAGTAAGTGCTCAATAATATGTCCCAAGGCATTTTAATACTCTAGGTACTCAAACCATTATCTAAAAAAAAATAACCTTAAAATAGAACCTAGAAGAACTTCTATACTTCAGGGATGTATTTTGAGAGTGGCACTTTTCAATGCCTTTCAATTCATGACACTTCTCAGATCTCTGGCAGGACCAGCCCTGCTCACCATGTCAAACTGAGGGATCTCTTTGATTGCTCCCAGGTGTTCCTCAGCACCACCGGAGGGGCATGGGTGCTCAGCAGAGTCTTTGACTCAGGTTACCCGTGGGACATGGTGTTCATGACACGATTTCAGAACCTGCTCAGAAACTCCCTCCCAACTCCAATTGTGATGTGGTGGATAGCAAGAAAGATGGACAACCGGTTCAGTCATGCAAATTATGGCTTAATACCAGAAGACAGGTAAATATAATGTATCTGCCTAGGGCTATTAGGAAGAAGGAGGCTCGACCTTTCCAGTGGCCTATACAAACCAGGCAATAACACAGCGACGTGATCCAACGTGAAAGAACACTTGATATGAAGTTACTTGATAAAGGCCAGTTACAGTGGCTCATGCCTGTAATCCCAGAGCTTTGGGAGGCTGAGGTGGGAGGATCACTTGAGGCCGAGACCAGCCTGGGCAACACAGCAAGACTCTATCTCTCCAAAAAAAAAAAAAAATTATTATTTTTATTATCCATGGTTGCACACAACCTGTAGTCCTAACTACTTGAGAGGCTGACACAGTAGGATCACTTGAGCCCAGGAGTTCATGGTTACAGTGAGCTATTGCACCACTACACTGCAGCCTAGGCGACAGAGTGAGACTTCATCTAAAAAAAAAAGAATTACATAATAATAGCTAACTCTTCTTAAATATTCAGTAAGTAAATTATGTATTTCACCTTGTTGACAATCCTTTAAGGTAAGTAATATTATAATCCTTTTATTGTGGGGAAACTGAGGCTTAGCAAAATTCAGTCATTTTCCTAAGCTCATTGAGTAGTGAGCTCTGTGACCTTGGCAAGTTATTGAGCCTCACAATCAAAAGAGAGTGATTTGTCTGTGAATTTGTTGACAGAAGCAACACACCTGCCTTGTTTCATTGTGTGGGAAAAATTGAATCCTATAGTTGCCCTTCACAACTTGCGTCTCTATAGTTGCCTCTCTAATGGCAGTGCCTTCTTGCCTTGTCAACAGGACCTTGGTTTCAGTCTGTCCTTTCACTTACAGCCTGTGACTTATCCCACTAACAAGAATCAAAAGTTTTATTTCCTCATTCATTAAGTTTATACAATGAAAATCCACTATCAGTTGATACCACAGCCTGGAGACCCTGTCTGGTCTCCCTCCAGATTTCGCTCTGGACCAACATGGGTCAGGTGGCACCCGGGCCACCACCGATGGCATGAGCCCCCTCCACCGCACGTACTTCTGCTCTCCTCTTGCTTCTTCCCTCTCTTTATTGTCTCCCTTTTTTCCTTCCTTATTCCTCATCTACCCTCTTCTGTCTCCTACCTCAAGGGTTCTCAGGGGTTTTGACTCTTTCCAGTAGAGGTTTTGCTACCATAACTTTTCTCTAGCCTGGATGGTGGCTCATGGGGCTGTAAAGAATTTGGTTTAATCCCATAAATATTAGAACATATGGAAGAAATCTGAGAAATTATAATCCTTTCTCTCTTAGATTTAATCATTTACCATTTCCCAAGTTCTCTGCATATATACTATTTCATGTGCTCTTCAAACTACCCAGTGAACTACGGGTGGAAAGTGCTAGTATCCCCATCTCATAGATGAATAGGAGAAAGCCTAGAGGAGCTACAACACTCACCCAAGCTCTGTTAAGCATGAACATCTGGATAAGAAGCCGCTCTCACTACCTCCTCCTCCAGTGCCAATTCATTCTACCACAGTCTCTTTCTGTGCTTTCCCCATACGCCAAAAATGGCTCAGCTTATACAAAATCAGCTCACAAATTGTTTGTCTTGTGATTCCAAAGGTACAGCCAGAAAAAGATGATTCTTCCCTTGTTCCTTTAAACACACACATGTTTTCCTTACACAGTTGCTTCCTAGGAAGAGAGACTACTAGATAGAGCTTCTGGTAGTTCTCATCAGATATAGAAGTCCCTGGTTTCCCTTGTAGCCCTTCAGTATTCAGCTTTCCCTAGGATGACAGTGACAGATGAATGCTGAAAATCAGCAGAGAAACAAAAGTGAGAGTGAGCTCTGGCCTCCTCCTCAGGCTTCCAAACTCTAGAAAATGGTAAGCATATTGTATAATGCTTCTTGGACATTGCTGAATCTCCTTCCGCAGAGGTAACTTCTCCCAAGTCTGACAATTCTTGTCCGACCAAGGAGACAGGCCCAAAATTAAGGGAAGGTGAGGAAGAGGTTGGCTGCATTGTTCACTGGGAGATCCCTTCCCTGTTGGTGTTTTTGTTCAGGACTCAGCTGAAGGAGTTTGTGCTAAATGATGAGCTCCCAGGCCGCATCATCACTGGGAAGGTGTTCATCCGGCCAAGCATAAAGGAAGTAAAGGAAAACTCCGTCATTTTTAACAACACCCCAAAGGAAGAGCCCGTTGATATCATTGTATTCGCCACTGGCTACACCTTTGCTTTCCCCTTCCTTGATGAGTCTGTAGTGAAAGTCGAGGACGGCCAGGCGTCGCTGTACAAGTATATCTTCCCTGCACATCTGCAAAAGCCAACCCTGGCTGTTATCGGCCTCATCAAACCCCTGGGCTCCATGATACCCACAGGAGAAACACAAGCTCGATGGGCTGTTCGAGTCCTGAAAGGTAAGTGCGTGAGAAATAGCAGGGCTTGAGGCTTTGGTTTGCCATGTGACTTTAGATAACGGAAATGTTGAGACTGTTACCCAGCTCCTATTAAAAGAAGAATCTTTTAAAAGCAGGGTCCATTCTACTGTTCACCAAATTATACTGTCATAATCACTTGTACCATCACCATCATAAATGATAAATCAGGGATTAAAAATATAAGTTGTATCTATGTTCACCCGTTATTTCTTTTTCTTTTCTTTTCTTTTCTTTTTTTTAAAGACAGAGTCTCATTATGTCACCCAGGCTGGAATGCAGTAACTATTCCCAGGCATGATCATGGCTCACTGCAGCCTCAAACTCTTGGCCTCGAGCAATCCTCCCACCTCAGCCTCCAGAGTAGCTGGGACTACAGGCGCACACTACTGCACCCAGCTACCTGTCCTTTTGACTAAGACGAAATAACAGTTGACACTTCTGTCGGTTGACTGAATCAACTGGTTCTATTAAAATTTGAGAATTCAAGCAACTGAGTGACGAAATTCAGGCAAAGCCAGTGTGGGGTTCTGCCATATCAAATAACTAGTGAGAGTCCAATGCTTATCTTTCCAGCTGATGGCGCTGTTACCAGGAACATACCACCAGTCAGCTCAGGCTGCCGACATTTTTGGCAAGAGAATAGATGAGTGGCTGAGTACTAGAAATGAAAGAAGAGCAGTAGTAAACCATCTTTATCCATAAGTAAACAGCTAGACCTAAAGTTAAATTGCATTTTTTTGGTCTTATAGGTGTGAATAAGTTACCACCACCAAGCGTCATGATAGAGGAAGTTAATGCAAGGAAAGAAAACAAGCCCGGTTGGTAAGTCACCTACTAATGCTTTATGAAATTGGTAAAACAATAGCAGAGAGGTGAGAGTTACATTGGAGGAAAAAGAAGCATCTGAAACTTAGAGGAAAAATACTAGGACAGACTGTTTAAGAAGAGAGGAGGGAAAGGAAAATTGAGAAGTTTTAATGTCCCCAAAGTCAACACTTCAGACAGACCACGGTTGTCTAGCATCACCTGGAGTCTGGGTTCCAAGCCAAGTACTATGCAGCTGACCTTCGTCTACCACACACACGGTTCCATGCCTTACACGTCATCAGCAGGCAAACAACTGTGTTGTCCACTGTCGCACTAGAAGTGTCTCCTCATTCGTTCATTCAGCGAGTCTTTATCAGCTCTATTGCATTTATTAAAATTGCTGCTTTTGCTTCTCATTTTTAAATGGTTGGAAAGACAGAAGAAAAAGAAGATTTTGTGATATGTGAAAATTATATGAAATTTAAATCGCATTGGCCATAAATAAAATTTTATTAGAACACATCCATGCTCATTCATTTACATAATATCAATGGCCACTTTTGTATGACAATGGCAAAGTTGAGTAACTGACACAGTAACACGACCCTCAAAGCCTAAGACATTTACCATCCAGCCTTTTTTCAGAGTAAGTCTGTAGACAGCTTCTCTAGAAGAGAGGCTTGCCCTTCTGCTTTGTTTTGTGGCTACCACTCAAGAGCCAGGGATAATGGGAGACAGATGGCCAGCGAAGAAGGGAGTCGTGGCCCTCTACTCTCGCTCTCAATCCAACCAAAACATTTCTGATTTGATCCACTTTACTGTTTTATCTGTTTTGGGCTTTGATATAAATTTTCATATGACAAAAAGATTCTGTGGCAGAGAAAAAGTTTTAAAATCACTGCATTTAAGGAACTTGTTATCGTTTCTCTCATTCATATATACTCCCAAACTTCTGGACTTAGAACTATTAATACTACATGGTGTAAAATCTTCTTATCACATAGGTCAGCCAATGACTTTAGGGCCTTATACCAGCATTACAGGGAATTCCACCCTATGGATTTTTGTGGCTTTTTTGCATTACTTTTTACATTAAAATCTATTTAATTTTTGAACGATTGAGGAATTGTAACATATGTTTTCCTCTAGAAATTGCAAATCATTTCACAGAAGAACTAAAGAAATTCTAGATATGAGTATTCAGAGCACCCACTGAAAGCCATATGTATAAAGTATCTTTTGAAGAGGCTCATCTTCTGTTAAAGAAATAGAATGAGACCGTCAGATAGCTATGGGTATAAAGGGGAGAATACAGGAACTATTCCAAATTTTGCAGCAGCACTTGTTTTGGGGGGGGGGCACTTTTCCTTGTTCAAAGATTATCATAATTTTATTATTTTGTCTTTCCCTTTTCCCCCAATCTTCCTTTTATAAAGGTTTGGCTTGTGCTACTGCAAAGCTTTACAATCCGATTATATCACCTACATAGATGAACTCCTGAACTACATCAACGCAAAACCCAACCTGTTCTCTATGCTCCTGACGGATCCGCGCCTTGCTCTGACTGTCTTCTTTGGCCCATGCTCACCATACCAGTTCCGCCTGACTGGTCCAGGAAAATGGGAAGGAGCCAGAAACGCCATCATGACCCAGTGGGACCGAACATTCAAGGTCACCAAATCTCGAATCGTACAAGAATCCGCATCTCCCTTTGAGAGTTTGCTTAAACTCTTTAGCTTTCTGGCTTTGCTTATAGCTGTTTTCCTGATTTTTCTATAAGTAAAAGATTTCCTAAATGACAGATGCGCAGAGTAAATTTACAATGCCCTGATTCCTCTGTTACAGCAAGATGGCCTTCACAGTCATAAACCATATCTGAGTAGTGAGGGCCACCCTCTCCCTTCCCTGGCTGGCCCCAGGGCTACCTACCACTGGTATTCCTAAGCTTCTCCCAGCTCCACTTCCGTCTAATGCTAGAGGATGATAACTATGATTTCTGTGCATTTGCAGGCCATTGGAAGGTTCCAGATTCATTTTAAGAAGAAAGCTGTTCTTGACAGCATTCTGAGCAGTCATAGTTATTTTCCATATAAACTATTTTCAGAGATCTCAACTAAAACCCTCTACTTTATAAAAGATTGGGTTGTACTGAAATGGTGCTTTTATAGTATTGACTGATTAAAAAAGAAAAAGGAAAAAAAAGAAACCTAGAAATTGATTGTTTCAAGTGGTCTTTTATTCTCTTTTTAAGGGTTGGGGAAATAGAGATGAGGATGAGGAGTCTAAGCATAAAACCCATAAAAGGAGAGGGGGTTCGATGAGTTTGTCTGAGAGTTTCCAAAGGAATAAATGCCTGAGACTGTTCCTTCCCCCAGAACACTCTCTATAATAAAACAGGTGCTCCAGCTGGCATACCAAAGATGCACATCAGATCTACTCCACAGAAATCAACCACCTCCACAGCCCCTTACAGCGGGCCTCTAGCAGCCCCAGGAAAGAGACAGCCTGCTCAGATACTCCTCTACAACACTGCTTTGAGAGGCAGATAGAGCTGCCTTCTCCTAAAGAGGCAACCAGAACCAACCAAATTTGGTTGGAATTCATTAGAGAAACATCACAGCCAAAAGGTCTTTAACAAAAAGAAATCAGGGAGGAAAAAAAGGCAGGAAAAAGAAGAGCAAAAGTAAGAAATCTCACCTCACGGGGAGGTCCACGGTTTGGATGGAGAGAGGGGATGCAAAAACTGTGGAGTCAGGAAAGAGTAAGCTCTGTAGGTAAGTACAGAGACACATCACTTTTCCTCCAGTCTGGTCTGCTAACTCCTCGGTATCATTCCATTTCTTATCTTTCCCCTGATCTATTTCCCTTCTTAGCATAGAAATTCATGATGAAAAATTTCCCCACCAAATACAATCTCGATTACTCCTGAAAATGCTTTTCTCTTCATTGAAGCAGAGTTGACATTTTAGCATTCCTCATGAAGCTGGCTGGGGAGAAGTTTGGTGCCCAAGGTGAGACAGGGCAAGGTAAACTCCCCGGGTCCCAATGTCAAACCAAGAGGACACAAGCTGTCACCTGAACCGGATCACATCTACTGTACTGGGAGACTGAATATACAAATGGACAATGGCCAGATCACCTACAGCAATAGAACTCTGACCCACAACCTCTGCAGCAATGAGCTCACAACAGTCAGGACTTGGTCAATGAGTACCAGCTTCTCTAATTTTTGCTCCTGCTGCCAACTCAGAACCAACCACAGAAAGCCAAATAAACTCCCCAAACAAGTCCCACATGATGTCTAACTTCTAGCTAGCCCATCTCCGCCTTCCCTATGCCAACAAGCTCCAATAAAAGTATACCCGAAGCCCTCCTTTTTTTTTATTATTTAAAAAAAAACCTGCACACCTTTGAATCTATGCCAAATATTAGTGATGGTGGCTGAATCTTTTGCTGTAGCAAGCTGTCTCTACTCATTTCAGCAGTACAAAACATGTATTACATAAAGGTGTGACACACTAAAGACTATAGCAATAGTTGTAATGTTACACATTTTACACTACTTTAAAACTAATAAAGTGCCAACCATTATCTCATTTCATCCTCACAATAATAATTATGTGGTTGGTAAGGCAACTGTACTACACAATTTAACACATAAGAAAACTCAGACAAGGAGATGTCAACTGATTTGTCCAAGGTAACAGAGGTACTAAGTGGCTGAGTCAGAGTTTGAGTCTCTAGAACATACATTCAGGGCTCTGTCCCAATTAAGCCTATGGTTCCCAATGTTCAAATGACTTCATAAGTCTTAGTGGTGATATCATTAGAGTCATATTACAAGAATGTTACTCCTTGAAAGTATAAGTAGGTCTCTCTCCCTATGAGTGTGTGTGGGCTTGTCTCTCGGTCTGTCTCTCTGTTGATGTATTGTATCTCTCCCACTGTGTCTGGGATTTCATATCTTTCCTTTACATACACCTATATGTTTCTAAATCCATGGGTTTGAATCTCCACATGCATCTTTTTCCCTTCCCTCTTTTTTTATGACTATGACTATGCTAGGCCTACTCTGTGGCCATAATATAGAACAGACTCAATAGAAAGAAAGGTTTCTCATTTTTAGTCTAGAAATTATTCCAAACACCATATTGAGAAACGTATCATTTTTCCCATTCAGAAAAAGAACTAATGTAGTTAGTTCCCAGAAATCTAGCAAAGGAGGAAACATACAAAACACTTCAGTGTTGCTAACTCTGTTTCTTATAAACCTTTTAAATCAGAAGAATTTGTTGAGGTCTGATTTGTGGCCTAGTATGTGATCAATTTTGGAAAAAGTTCCATGAGCTGATGAGAAGAATGTATATTCGGCTTTATTTGGGTGGAATGCTCTGTAGAGGTCTGTCAAACCCTTTTGTTCTGGAGCTCTGTTTAAGTCCATTATTTCTCTGCTTATTTTCTGTTTAAAAGATCTGTCCAGTTCATTTAGAGGGGTGTTGAAGTCCCCGGCTATTATGATGTTATTGTTTATCATGCTATTTAGATCAGACAGGGTTTGCTTTATGCATCTGGGTGCTCTTGAGTTGGGTGCATAATGGCCAGCAAACATATAAAAAAATGCCCAACATCTCTATCATTAGAGAAACGCAAATCAAAACCGCAATGAGATATCACCTAACTCCAGTAAGATTGGCCTTTATCAAAAAATCCCAAGGTAACAAATGCTGGTGAGGATGTGGAGAGATAGGAACACTCTTACACTGCTTGTGGGACTGAAAATTGGTGCAACCTCTGTGGAAAAGAATTTGGAGATACCTCAAAGAGCTACAAGTAGAACTACCATTTGATCCAGCAATACCACTATTAGGCATCTACCCAAAGGAACAAAAGTCATTCTATAATAAAGACATCTGTACTCGAATGTTTATGGCAGCACAATTCATTATAGCAAGGATGTGGAAACAACCCAAGTGCCCATCAATCCATGAGTGGATTAATAAAATATGGTGTATGTATACAATGGAATACTACTCAATTATAAGAAACGATGGTGATCTAGCACCTCTTATATTTTCTTGGATACAGCTTGAGCCCATCCTCCAAAGTGAGGTCTCACAAGAATGGAAGAATAGGCACCACATGTACTTGCCATCAAATTGGCACTGACTGATCAACACTAAGGTGCTCACACAGTAGTAATAGCAGAGTAAAGTGACTACAGTTATCAACAATGTACTATATATTTCAAAATAGCTAGATGAGAGGATTTGAAATGTTACCAACCCATAGAAACATAGAAATGATAAATACTCAAGGTGATGGATTACCCAAATAACCTGACTTGATCATTACACATTCTATGCATGTAACAAATACATGTGTCCCATAAATGTGTAAAAATATTAAAAAGAGAGAGAGAGCTTAGGTACAGACTTCTGTGCAGCATCCTGGGAACAGTATATAATATAAGAATATTACATATCAGGTAGATTCTTTACTATATGGCCTTGGGTAACCTTGCTCTCTATGTGGAAAAAACTAAAACTGGATCCTTACCACACACAAAAGTGGACTCCAAATGGATTAAAGACCTGAATGTGAAAAGTGAAACCATGACAATAATAGAATATACAGGATAATATCTTTGTAACCCAGAGATGAGAAAAACTTTTTAAATAAAACCTCAGAAGCACAAACCATAACGCAAAAATAAGAACAGTAAGTGAAGTTGCTTGTATTGAGATAAAGGAATTATGTTACATAAAGGACACACTAGACAAAATGAACAGAAAAATAACATATTAGGAAACAATATCCTCGATGTCTAAATACAACAAAAAATCAATATCCATGACACATAAGGAAAAAAAGACCCATTCTCGTTGATTCATTCCTAAAACACACGTCTATCATACCTGAATGCTCATTATTTGTGTAAGAGAAGAAAAGATTATAAACCCAATGAGAAAGTAAAGTTTAGCTGAGAAGTATTTTTTCTACTAAAATGCTTGTGCCAATAAAGAATATTACATTAACTCAGGACACAGGTCATTGAAATAATTTCTACATGTTGCCAAAACTTTGGTTAACCAAACTAACTCATTTTTTTTCTTTTCCCATCCATTTTTATGGCACTAAAAAAAAATAAACAAAAATGGTCTATACTTCCCAAAGCAATCTACAGATCCACTGCTATCTCCATGAAAATCCCAACAACATCATCTTAGTTCAGGCTGCAATAAGAGAATACCATGGACTGGGTGGCTTACACAGAAACATTTGTTTCTCACAGATTTAGAGGCTGGGAAGTCCAAGATCTAAGCACTGGTAGATTTGGTGTCTTACAGGGCCCTCTTCCTGGTTTACAGATGGCCATTTCTTATTGTACCCTCACATGGCACAGAGAGTGAGTTCTAATCTCTTCCTTTTCTTATAATCTCTAATTCCATCATGGGGGCTCTACCCTCATGACCTCATCCAAACCTAATTACCTCCTGAAGGCCCCACCTGCTAATACTATGCCACTGAGAGTTAGTATTATATCTCAACATATGAATGGGGTGGAGATGTACAAACTCATAGTCCATAACAGGTAATTTTTACAGAAATAGAAAAAATAATCCTAAAATTCATATGGAACCACAAAAGACTCCTAATAGCCAAAGCAATCTTGAGAAAGAAGAACAAAACTGGAGGCATCACACTTCCTGATTACAAAATATATTACAAAGCTACAATAATTAAAACAGTATAGTACTGGCATAAAGACAGACATACAGGCCAATGGAACAGAATAGAGAGCCCAAAAATAAATCCATAAATTTACAGTCAATTGATAAAGGTGCCAAGTATATAAAATAAGGAAAGGATAGTGTCATCAACAAATGATGCTAGGAAACTCGATATTTGCATGCAAAAAAATGAATATTTGTCTTATGCCATACACAAAAAATCAATTAATTATTGATGAATTAATCCACTATTAATACAGTAGATTAAATACTTAAGTGTAAGACCTGAAACTTTAATACTACAAAACATATGGGAAAATCTTCTTGACATTGGTCTTGGCGACAATTTCTTGAATGTGATGCCAAAAGCACAAGCAGTAAAAGCAAAAATAGACAAGTGAGACTACATCAAACTAAAAAGCTTCTGCACAACAAAGGAAACAATCAACAGAATGAAAAGGCAACCTACAGAATGGGTGAAGAGATTTGCAAACCATATATCTGATGAGATGTTAGTGGCAAAACACACACACACACACACACACACACACACACACACACACGCAAATAACCTGATCAAAAATTGTCAAAAGACTTGAACAGACATTTCTCCAAAGAAAACATACAAATGGCCAACAGGTATATGAAAAGGTGCCCGGCATCACTAATCATCAGAAAAATGGAATCAAAACCACAAGAAGATATCACCTCTCACCTGTTAGAATGGCTATTATCCAAAAAAAAAAAAAAAAAAGATAACAAATGTTGGCAAGGATGTCGAGAAATCGAAACCCTTGTAACTGTTGTTGGGAATGTAAAATGGTGCAGCCATTATGGAAAACACTATGGAGAGCCCTCAAAAATTAAAAATAGAACTGCCATATGATCCAGCAATCCCACTTCTGTTTATATATCCAAAAGAATTGATATCGGATCTCAAAAAGATATCTGCACTCACATGTTTACTGTAGCATTATTCATAACAGCCAAGATATGGAAGCAACCTAAATGTCCATCAACGGACAAATGGATAAAGAAAATGTGGGCTATACATATAATGGAATGTTATTTGTCCTTTAATAAAAAAGGAAATACCGCTATATGTGATACCATGGATGAACCTGGAAGAACCTGGAAATAAGCCAGTCACAGAAGGACAAATACTTCACGATCTCACTTAAATGACGTATCTAAAATGGTCAAATTCACAGAAGCAGAGAGCAGAATGGTGATTGTCAGAGGCTGGGAGGAGGTGGCATATGGGGAGTTATACAATGGGTCAAAGTTTCAGTTATGCAAGATGGGTAAGTACTAGAGATCGGCTGTACAATATAGTACCCATAGTTAACAATACTGTATTATGTACTTAAAAAAACTTAAGAGGGTAGACCTCATGTTAAGTGTTTTCATCATACACAAAACATTGACTTTCTTGGATGTAGTAATGCTAATGTGATTGTGTAGGATGGTTCCCTGTCTTGTGAGACACATGCCGAAAAATCATGATGGCATCATGATGTTTGCAGATCACTTTCGGATGATTTGGCACAAAAAAAGGGTGTGTGTATGTGTGGTGTGTGTGTGCATGTGTGTGTAGGGGGAGAGAGAGAGAGAAGGTACCAAGAGGTTAACAGTTGGTAACCTCTATTGTCATAATAAGAAGAATACGGATGAAGGCTATATTGGTGTCCATTAATGAAAACTGTTCTTTCAACTTTTCTGTGGGCTTGATATTTTTCAAAAGAAAAAAGTTAATTTGCTGACAACAGAAGACTTTATGTTAAAATCTGAAATTTGCAGCTTCTATTGAAAAGAGCCTAAGGCCTTTGCAATATTAGGTTCATGCTCTCAAACAACGTTTAGCTGAACTGAATAGACAAGAGGATGTGCCTTCCAGTCAGATCTTATCTGGTTCTCTTTCCTCATTTATGTTTTCTCCCTCCTGTAGGCGTTCGCATTTGGGACTCCTGGCTTAGAAACTGTTCAACAAACCATGTTGGAAAATGTCCCTAAACATAAAACCTGAGAAGGTCTGGTATGTTAGCTTCCAAACACACAGTAAAGAAAAAAAATTATACCTACTTAGTGTATTCTATTGCTGCCACTGCTTCTGTAATTATTACCCTCTGTGGACCCTAGGTGAATATCTGAAAAAAAAAAAAAAATAGCTTTATGCTTTCTCAAACACAATTTACCAGCTCCCTCTGCTGACCCAGTCTGAACGATGAACCTGCTTAAATTCCTTGCAGGTCTTGAATATTAAAATGACACTTCTGGGTTAGAGAACTCCAGGCATGGAAGAACTTGATGAGGTAATAGTCACCTAAATTACTTTCTCCTCTGGACAGCTCCTATGATGGTTCAAACACGAGTCAGGGTTTTAAGGTTGTTTCCAAAAGTAGACCGCCTGTTTCACTGAGAAAGGTGACCTGGCGCCCTCTACAGGCTGCAACGAGAAGAGCGCCGCTTGCCACATGCTTTCCATAAGTTTTAAGGCTTTGCCAGAACTGTGACGTCCAGGAGGGTGGGGGAAAAGGGCAGGAGGAGTTTATGTCCTGCCAATCCAACAGCTGTATTCTGACTCATCAGTTGGTCCTCCCCGGAGATCACGGAAGTATCAAGCTGTCGAACTAAACAACTTTTTTTCCTTAGCAAGTTTATTCTCTGCTGTCATCAGCATGGCAGAAAAGACGAGTGGCTTTTGTTTTAAACTGAGAGCACGTTGATCAAAGTCAGCATTCTGTTTACTTTTCTTTTAGAACAAAGAATTTGGGTTTCGAGTTTTTGTTTTTTGTTTTGTTTTGTTTTCCTGAGACAAACACTATCTTTGGCTATTTGAATTTAAGTCAAAGTATCTGCTCTATGAGAACAAGGTAAGTGTCCTGGATTTTTTTTCTTTTAAATGGGGAAATGTCTCCAGAAACTGCTTTTGAAGAGGATGAATGTTCTGCTTAGAGAGTGCACTCCTTAAGAATGAATGTGATTCTCTACTTCTGGAGCCTCTAGATTAGGGTGGAAGCTAGAGAATTAAGGAAAGAGTCCGGTAGCAAAGGAAAGTTGTAAGGAGACAAAGCTGTGTTGTGGATGGGAGCCATCCAAACGGAAGGTGTCAGTGAGAAAAACAGAATTGTAGGACTTTCAGTGACACTGGCCTCACCTCCGATTTCATCTTGTGAATGAGATGGGAGTGCCAGGCACTGGGAAACCCAGACAACTCCGCCGACGGTGTGGCAGGTCATCCTGTAGCAAAGTAAGAGCGTGGTGGGGTGACGACAACAACAAATATAAACTAATCGAATTTCAAGCTCGAAGAAATCATAATTGATTACATGATTTGCAAAGCACCCAAGTCTCTCCATGTCTCACAAAGGACTCGTACATTTGCAGGCCGGTCAGGTATGGGGTAGGGTTTTCCTGTTGTTCAAAGAAAGGTCCAGTTCAATATGTCCCCACTGCCGTGGAAGTAAATATAAGCAACCTTTGAGCCACAGGGTACCTTATGGAGAGCACTTCATAATTTACAAAAGAGTTCGCACATACCTCTGTTCTCCCAGTCCTTCAGCCTGCAGTGTTCTCTCCTACCCTTGAGTTCACATCTGTATTTGGAGGCAAGGGCACCAAGCACTTGGTTTTCAGACATAAAATGAGTGCTTTCAAGCTGGAAGGAAACAAAAAGAAAGCCACTTTAACCCTCTGTTTTGCAAATGTGGAAACAATGGCTCAAAGAAATCAAGAATTTTGCCCAGCTCTGCATAGCTGGGTAGATGCTGAAGCAGAACTAGAACTCAGACCTCTCGATTTCCGGTTTACTCACTACTGCCTCTTCCTGGCTTAAAGCAACTTTAAAAGGGCTGCCCCCACTCAGAAAGTCGTAGCCTGTAAATATGGACTAATTTTAAAGGTACAAATTCCCAATTTGTTTCTACTGCCTGTAACAGTCTCTAAGGCAGTCCTTAAAAGACAAGGTGTTTTGCCAAGTACCTTTTTACCCCACAGCCACTCGGTGTGTCTCCCTAGGTGTGCAGGCAGGACCAAACAGAACAGGGGTCTGCGAGGACTCATGCCCAGGACATGCTGCTATTGTGGGACTTAGCACGAGGTAGCGTGTGCGTGTCAGCCTCTCTCCATATAGCAGCATCTCCTTGAGGACAGTCACTGTGTCGTTTTTTTTATTTCTAAGACATTATTACTATTATTTAGTTACCGAGTCTTTTTTTTTTTTTTTTTTTTTTTTTTTTTTTTTTTTTTTT
>RJWJ010019050.1:0-30783 GCA_004363605.1 Indri indri
GCGCGTGTGTGTATGTGTGTGAATTGTGAAAAGATATTTTGTAGAAAACCAGGGTCTCAAGTTTTGGACAGAAACAAATAAAATTAAACACACACAGACACAGTCACACAAACACACAGTCCTTTATTTACTGAATTCTTATGCATCTTTAGCTTTTAATTCAAGAGTCACTTCCCTGAGGAAGAGTTCTAATTCACCCAGATATTAATATAATTCAATTTATATTCCTTTGTTATCTTGTTATAAAAACCCTTTTCCTTTGCCTCACAGTATTTTCCTTGAGTTTATAATTATACATGTGTTTGCATGATTACATAATTATTTTATGTCTTCACTGGAGCTTAGTTTCATGAGAACAGGGCATTTTTTATAAATATTTCCTGAATTAACAAATAACCTTTTTGGAAACATTTCTCTGATTCTATATTGCTTGTCTTTATAGCTTAGCTCTTTTTCACTTGAGTATTTATTTCATGTCAAACATCTAATAAATACTAAGCATAATACAAATTATTTTACATATATTATAGTGTTGATTTTTGGCAACAATCATATAAAAGATGTATTCATATTGTCATTTTACACAAGGAATAAAAACTTAGATATGATAACCATGTCTTCACCTGGAAAGTTACAGAGCTGAATTTAAACAGGTTTTTCTTACTCTAAAACCTATGATCTTAGTGATTTTGCTAAATGTCCAATATGTCTTAATCTACATTCTTTATACTCCAGATTTTATATGAAGTATAAGTAAGTTTCACACTTTTGTAGAATCTGGAAAATAATTATACCAGAGTTAATCAGATGAACAAAATCTGGATTAGGACTCCATAATTTAGATTCTGAATTGAAGTTCCACAAACAATTTTTTTCTGACAAGCTCAATTTTAATCTTTATGTATTTCTTGATATTTCAATAGCTGAAGACCTGGAAGCAATCTTTTAGCTTTAGGCAGAAACTACTAAAAATATTTCTTGGTACAATATTTCAAAAGTATATATTGAAAGAGTGAAAGAAGTCTCTCTTAAATCAACCCTATATAATCCAAAAGAGAAAGTAACAATCTCATTAATCATGGTAATCATTGTTTTCTCAGTATTTCTGGGGTCTGAAATTTCAACTAGATTAGGTTTCAATAACGATTTTTGAAAAAACATGCATTTAATGCTTATTGTGTTCCAGGCTGATCTTCAGGGTGCAGATTTGTCACAAGGAACTCACACACTCACACACCAGTTCAATGGTTCTCAAAATCCAGGATGTACTCCCAGAAATGTGAGGACGGAGTCGGACATCATCAGCTGATTCCAATGAGCAGTGAGGGCGGAGAACTGTTGCTCTGGTGAACTGACCACAGCCAGGGCTCATCATTAGAATAACATGGTGGGGATTGGGGGATGCAGGGTAATGAGATGTAAGACTCTTCTGTAACAACATAAATTTAATCACATCCTCAAACTTTTACTCAGTGCTTCCTGTAACTCTTTACATTAATTGAATCTTGCCTTTAGCATGAAGACACAGGTTCTTCTGCAATCCTAAATTAAGTGAAATCCACTGATGCCCCGGCATAATGTCTTTCGCAAGGCAATGAGGCACCAGAGTCAGAATTTTCATATCTTTCTATTTCTTTCATATTTTTCTAAACTTACTGGCAAAACTTTTTAGTTTTGGACTCTCATATTATTTTCTGTACAAGCTTCACTCCACTTGTCCCTTTATAAATACTTGGTTTCCCCAACATTTTTTTCTGTTTGTTTGTTTCCATATCAGAGCTTTTAGTCTTTCTTTATATCCTAGGCCTGTACATTATTTGTGGGGGACTTTACTCTCTCATGCACAATTCACTCATTATGGTAACTCACAGTCTTTGTCTTTTATAAAATCTTCAACTTCTTTCCATTTAAATCCCTCAATTCCACTTTAATCTTTATTTTATTATCATACAGATTTTCCCTTCCTCTTATATTAGAATTTTAAAATACCATTCTCTATTCATAAACCTATATTATTTCATAGTATTAATTCTTTTACTCCCATTAAACATGTTCTTCAAATTCACCAAATACACCATTTACCTGATATTCTCTAATTTATCATTATATACTAGCTTCCTGCAGTATTAAATAATTTTCTAACTTACTCTAGAATTTTTAATCCATCGCTTGTACTACCATGTTTCTATCTTTCGACTTTGAACACTTTGTTTTGCGCAGTTTGTAATTTCTTCCAGATTCTGCATCAGAAAGATCTTCAAAAAATTGTCAAGTAAACTTTCTCAGCATCTGAGAACTAAGAAAAGTATGAAGTAATCTAAGACAGAATCTTCCTTGGTTCGCAAGGTTAAGAAAAAGCCTAGGAATATTGCAGCATAATAATTTGTTAGCTTGCACAAATACAAACCTCACAATGTCACTTAAAACTGTCCTTAGTATTTTGTAATTATTTTCTCTGTACACACAAAGTAATTGATACACACATGCCACATATATATTTTTATATGTGTGTGTGCATATATATATTGAATACATGGATGTATGGATTGATTATAAAACTGCTAAGTCATTTTCATTTTATCCTTTAGGCAAAAGGGTCATCCTTTTGGGAAAATGACTCGTCATCAACAAATAACAACAGAAAGAGATGGGGGAGACTTGCAGATTCAAAATACTTAAGATATATTTAAACTATTTGAATCATGATACAACTAAACTTTGAAAAAATCTAATATATATATATATAATAATCAGAAAATATAAGCACTGCTTAGATAATATATGATCTATTTAAGTATATGATGTTAGACTGTGATGTTAAACTATCATTTTAAGAAAAAACTATTGAAGAGATACATACTGAAATATGTATATGAAATCATACAAAGTCTTGGATTTGCTTCAAAATAATCTGGGGCAAGACAAAATAGGAATATAAAGGAGAAAGAATGGCTAAAATTGATGATTATTGAATCTTTGTGGTAGCTATAAGAAGCCATTAACATGTTCTTCCTACTTTTATACATGATTGGAATTTTTCATAACAAAATGTTAAAAAGTAAAATTTTCTAAAATAAGTGTTTAAATAATCTTTCAAAAATTTTTAATATGCATTTAGATGATTGCAATCATTAGTGATACATCCTTTAATAAAACATAATGCTGATTATTACACATCAATTTCTTCTATCAAACATTCACCTCCAATAAAAGGATTGTATAGGATACTTATCAAAACTGAGTTTTCTTTTTTCCTGTCCCTGTGACACATTATCGTTGGCTTTCAACCCAGACACTGGCATAGTTCCAATTCATACCAATCATGAGGCAGTGAAAAATATGCCTGCAGTGAGTATAAGAATTAGGACATTCTGCTACTATAAATTGATCTTGAGATGAGAACAAATTTGTTGTGTAAAGTTCTACTTGAAATATCACTGCTCTTTCACATTAAGGTTTACAGCAACATTATACAAGTTGAAAACTTGAAAATAAATTCTGCTCCTCTCCTTTCCCTCTCCCTTCCTCCTCTCTCTCCTCCAGTGTTGATCTAATTTCTCTTAGGATATACAGATTTACTATACAATGGACATTTTATGCTGAATTGGTCACTATTTCCATCAATGAAATTCATCAAAAATAATTATACTTTATGTAGTTCAATGTTGTCTTTATACCAAATATCAATATGAGGTGACTTGAAGCCCAGTTTTCTTCTACAGTACAGAAACATTATCATTCTTCACTATCAATCTCAAATCAGCTCTTTTTAACATCTATATTTCCCAACTTCCAGTTATCCAAGAATCTTAGAAACATTATGGATTTTCCAATTTGTTTTTTCACTCATTGCCAAACTACCCAACAAGATCTCTCAATTCTTTCATGATTAATTTCCATTTCTACTGCCATTATCTAGCACGAGCCCTAGTTTCCTAGATTAAAATTGCTGTCCCTTCATTAATTTTCTTGTACCTAAGCTTTCTATCTTCGCCGAAGACCTGACACTGCAGTCTGATAATTTTCTTAAATTTTTTCTTAATTACATAACTAATAATTTACTATATTTTAATTTCATTTTGCTTATAAAGTATTTTCATATATATTAATTTGATCCCACAAACTTACCCTCTATTTAATTATAAAGTCATATAATAATCTCACGAAAATTCCAAAGGCTTTAAAGGTGATCTACAAGGGGGATTCAAATCTAACTTTTCTGTAATTCTCAATTTAATGTCAATTCCTCTTTAACATACCAGGTGTCTTGTTCATGAACCGATAGTGGCTCTTGATTCTCACTGAATCAAGTACAAACATGTAAGTTGATCAATAAGTTTTACTCATTTAAATTTTTCTCTTCTTCCTGCCCTGTGCATGTGTATGGGTGTCCTTATCACTTAATATTAGTCCTTCACTCCTTTTAAATCAAAACAGACCAGAGCCCCTTTTCCTTGAGTGCATCGAATTTACTCTCACATTCATAAATTTCCTGCTATCTAAGATTTTATCCCACTAGTAAATCACATCTTTCCATCTTTCCTTACATTTTGTAAACCAGCCATCAATAGCATATTTTTCATATTTATTTACAAATATATTTGTTATATACAACATACTATAACAGAGTGTAAATTATGTCAAGTACTGCTATTATGTGCATATTCAGATAATCATATAAAAGCTAATCACATACATGGGAATTCCATAAATATTGATAAGTTGAAACAACTGGTACACTTGCTTACACTGAAATTGGGATGAGTTAGATGTACTTCCTAGCTCTTTTTACCAAGTTGGCTTCCAGTACTTCACTAATTGTCCCTGAGCCAATAGTTACTTCAGTATCAATTATTATCCAAGCATTTTAATGATATTTATTATATTATTTATTTAATATTGAGGACATTTTTACTGATGCTTAAGATGTAAAGTAAAATCTTGAATAATTTTTGATTGCCTCATTATTAGAAAGCCACCTGAAAATAAAAAAGCCTTATTAAATGTTGAATTTAATTGATGTCAAAAACTAAGTGCACTCCTCAGCAATGGAGTAGGTGAAAAATAATCATAATGTATCTTAATTAGCATGTCTTGATAATTCTTGATCAGTAAAGATTTACTGGACTCTGAATTAATATGGGAAAGAGAAGCCATAAGAACACAGTGGACTAAAAACACATTTGTGTCTAACTCTATGTTTGTTAGGTAGATAGTTAGTATCTTCAGCTCTTCTAGGGACAAGGGTGCCCTGCTTTGGTGCTTTCTAGAGCAATTGCTACACCCTAGAAGAATGATAAGGGCAGGCACTCTGTTTTGGCGTTGCCCCACCCTTAATGCTATCCAGAGCAACTGTTACACCTGGGAAAGGAGGGAATGCGTTATCAATCTGGGAATTCCCCAACCCAGGCATGATCAGGATTAGAAAGTGACCTAGAGTGACCTAAGAGTAATTATTATGCTATTAGCTTGAATCTGCATTGTGTTTCACCCCACCACCACCAGGTGCGCTTTTGGAGAGGGAGCTCATATATGTAGATGGAATAATAAGGATGCCTATTGATCAGTTGATAAGATAACATCTCTTACCTCCCAAGAGCCCTCCCCCAGACTGGGCTCATAAAAGGAAACAATCTGAGAATTGAATGAGAGAGAAAGATAGTCAGTGAGTGAGTCAGTTTGTTGCTCTTCACACACAGAGACAGACCTGTTTTGTTCTATATAAAGAGCTGCTCCTGTGAAACTGCCTCCTGCCTGCAATCACTCCATCGTATTGGCCCTACTGGTGATTTTTACAAAATAATAGTCTGCACTTGACACTTTGGTGTGTCTGGTCATTCTTCAGCCAAGAGCACACCAAGAACCAAGGGCAGGCTGCCATCCTGACATGTTTAGAGAAGATAGTGTCAAAATTCAGAAGTAGGAACAAAATCACCCAGTCACCTTCTCTGCACAAGGGGAAATATTTAGGGAAGGTTTTTTTTTTTTTTCCATGTTCACTCAACCATCCAAAGTTTCCAAACAGGTATGTAGACATACAAACACATGTACCAAACATGCTTTTTTTTTTTTGCTTGAAATTAGAGGAAAGTAGTTGAAAATGGATTAAGCCTTTTTTTTAATAACAAGTAATTTTAGCATTATGTAATTAAAGCCTTAAAATAAATCAATTCTTTAAAATTAGCAAAGATTTAAGAAAACCATTAATATTTTCAAAAGAGTAAGTTTTCCGAAATAGCATAAATGCACTCAATTGTGCTCAAAGGCTTTAAGGCTGATAAAACAAACCAGTAAATATATACTTACCAAAGCATATAGGTTTTCAAAGGCTTGCAATTAGTTATCAAGCCTAGCTCTACCATAATCTGCTAATACCTGATGGCCATAAAGGCAATGTTACCACCTGGCTACAAAGATGGAAGGAAGGAAAAGTGTTTCATTATCTATTGACTAATAAATACCACAAAACTTTGTGAATTAAAAAAAAATTATTTTATTTTATTCATAGTATTTAGGGTAAGGAGTTCAAGAAGGACTTTGCTGGACAACTTATTGCTAACTGAAGTATTAATAGCATCAGCCAGGAAAGCTGGAGCCGAGGGATTCACTTCCAAGTGGGATTCCACAGACAAATGTCTGGATCTTCAGTGGCGACAGGGGGAATACTGCCTCAACTGGACTTCTCATCTTCATCCTCCCCGTGAGGTATCAGGGCCAGTCCATGTGGTTTCCTCAGTAAGTTAGAGTTTTCACGTGGCAGCTCAGGTTTTTAAGAAAAAAGGCAGAAGCTGCCCATTATCTTAAAGGATGGGCCTGGAATTGGCATGGTCTCACACCCATAGCCACAGACTACTCCAGATTCAAGTTGCGGGGGGAACCTCACTTCTTGTTGGCAGATATATCAAAGAAATGCCAGTCTTCTTTAATCCACCACCAAAAGGAAAATGAAGGGAAATTTTCCTTGAAAAAGAGACTTCAGACTGAGGATTTTGGAAAATGGCAAGGAATATTCACATGAAATCCAGTGTTATCAACCTTCCTATACAAGAGAATGTGCCGTCTGGAGGACCCTTTAAGATTGAGGGACCTATTTGTGCAGGAAATGTTGCCTTCTGATAGCACACAGCTGAGTACCTGTTTGGGAATTGCTCTCAGACAAAGGAAGCTTCCCTACTCAAAATTCCATCCTTCCATGAGACAGATCACACCCAATGACTGGTCAATATGGGGTACACAGGCCTGGCTGTCTGCAGCTCGATTCCTGACAATTCTGATTTGCTATTCCAGCTCTAGAGCTTCCCATGGGACTTCATCATAGCTCAACTTCTCCCTCTGCCTACACCACCTTCCTTCTTTTTCTCATTGATATTGTTTTTTAGAGTACCGTCAAAAAATCCCCTCACACAAGACTGCATTAGTGTTACCAGGGAATCAACTTATGACACTGTTTGTATGTATGACAAATGACTATGAAGCAATCTATAAATCATAAAACATGAATCTTTATTATTTGTGTTTCCGACACAAAACTTACCGCATACATACTTTCTACTTCTGATGTGTTAATAAAATCAATCACAAAAAAGAGCTTTATTTCATATATGATACATTCAGTTATTTTTATTATTCTTATGATATTTGTATAAGAAGCAGATTTCACCCAGAGTCAAAATTTTGGATTGAATGGTAGTCCATTGTAAGTGTTTGCAGGTTTTTTTTTTTTTTTTTAATAAAGTGCTGCAACCAAATGTTTCCTCCAAAGAAGTTCAAACACATTATAGTGTCATTATTTATAATTCTTAGTTGATTCACTGTCAGTTTTTAAAGAATTGGGACTTATCTAAAAACAAAATCCTTACAGTCAAGGAGCTTTAAAGTACACAGGAGCAAAAGGCAATCAGAACCGCAGGAGTCTGCAAATCACATTGATTTGAAGATTAAAGAAATGCCATTGAATGAGACAAAAGTAATGCAAATTCCACGACAAACTCTGAAGAAATAATTTTGCCCATTTCACAAAATAGTACTCTTTTTTTTTTCTTTTCTTTCTTTTTTTTTCCTCCTATTTCAGCTCTTCCTAGGCCTTGAAGAAAACAAAAAAGCTGATGTACTGTGAGAACACACATATTGACACTAAATATTTTGTGCCCTAGGTAAAATGATTGGAATCATATTTAAAATTTTCAATCTAAATCCTTCTACCTGGTGACTCTTTATATATATATATATAACTGACTTCATTTTTCACAGGATCCAGGTAGAATCACTTAATGCTTCATGCATCTGCCCCATTCCTTAAACACCTGCATTTCTGTCTCCTTTACTTTCTTCTTTTACCCTCCTAGATATTGACTTTCCCCACTGTTTAATCCCGTATTTCTAAGTTCACCCTGTTTTCATGTACCACTGTCTTTTTAAACTTCACACATGCCTTAATATGTTAAAAAATAAAACTAATAAACCCAAATTGGTATTTCCAGTCCTACCTTTCTATTTCTACACTTTTTAAAAGTGTAGGGCATTTCCACTAAATATCTCACAGTTGTATAGAATCAACATGTGCCAAACTTAAGTCTTCACCACCATACCATAAAATCATTTACCCATTATTGTTACATTTATGTTAGTAATACCAACATTTTTGTATTTTTTCATATTTTAAATATTGCTTTGTCTTTGAAAAATATTTTTTTTCTGAGTCTCATATAACTTCAAGTAAAAATTCATTATCAAGCCTGTCTAGTCTGTCTTGTCTAGTTTGTTACTTATCCTAATCTAGGTTCTTATAAACTCATCCCTGGGGTACTACATTTAATTCATTCAACAAATATTAATTGAGCTGCAAGTATTTGCCAGGCTCTATGCTCAGAATTGAGAATATGGGCATCACAAAAACAGATATGGTGCCTGAAGTTAAGGACTTCACCTTCTCCAAAAAGAAAAACAGTATGATAATATGGGAAGTGCAGAGTGCTGTGGAACCTGAAGACTAGAGAACTTTTCTGATTTGTCGTTAGCAGCTTCTTCCTTAATTCACACAGCATATCCATATAGTGAGTATGCAGTCTGTTTTAGTAACTGGTTTACAATAGATGACAATAAATAAGGACGATGGTTTAAAAAAAAAAGAAAATGAATATTACATGTCAGTTTCATTTAATGCCAGGCACTTTAGATGCTGCTAATCATAAATACATTTCTTTTAAAAAATATGGTTAACTTGTAGTAGCTCATAGATGGTAGAAGAGGTATCATTTTAAACAAATACATACACTTTTCCTCAACCTTCAAATGTCTACTCTTAAGCCTGTGTATAATCTTCCCGGTTAATTAGACACTGTAAGATGCTGCTATGTTAAAATAATTTTTATTGATTGATTTTTCTGAATTTATAGCTTTTCATTTGATCTTTACTGAAATCTTTTTGAGAGAGCAATATATAATTCATATTTATCTTAGAGTGCTAATTCTGAATTTCGTACTTAATATTATTTAATAGTTTTATTTTTAATCATCACATACCATTCCTCCAATCTGAAATCCTAACTTCTTTCAGCAGTTCCAAATGAGTGCCTTCCAGAAGCTTTGTCAAAGTAAATGTATTATTGCTTACTGTTTCCAAAAAAATTTCATCAGCATACTTTCCAAAGTTGCATTAATTTATTACAAATGGGGAGCTGCAAACTTTGAATAAGTAATAGCATAGAAGCTGTCATGTAATTCACGCTTTAAATATCATGATTTAGATATATCAGCTTGAAGGAGAGGTCTCAAGTCTCCTAGTTTATCTTGCCCAATTTTTTGGGTGAACATAGTCCTGCATATTATACCTTCTGTTAAAAATTTTTTGTTAAAATACACACTGGTGCCTCCACAGTGTTCCCAGTACAGCCCTGCTGCCTTAGGTTCTGACACCTGCAAACCATTATTTGAGTTAATTAAGATAATTGTTTTTCCAAAGACTGCTTGACCAGGGAAAATTGAAGTCACTAGGGTAGCTTCCATTTTTAGATTGATCTGTATAATGCTATTAGATATTAATTACAGTTCAAATAATTTGAAATTTCTGACTCTGCACCTTACTAAGGAGAGACCTCCTGCAGTGAAGAATTACTTTTATAGTTTACATAAAACTTCATTATTATATTTTAAACTTGGAGAGTTACTAGATTATTTTCTAAATGTGGTGTTTCCTTTAGTTAAAAGACATGCATTCTAGTTGTCCATATAATGTTTGGACAGAAATTTGGGAAGATGGGAAACAACAGTTAGTGGTTAATTTCAGCATAATGTCAGGAACATAAAGAATAATTATACCGCCATTGATTACTTATTAAAAGAAATAAAGGGTATTTATACGTCTTTGTGGCGTATTGTGTGTATTTATACATATATATATAATTTTTTAGTCTTATATTAGTATTTCATAGCATTAAATTGATACTGATTTAATTCATTTCAAAATGAACTGATACTGATTTAATTCTTTTGTGAAAAATTTCAGGTGGCTCCTACAAATTCTCCCTTCCGATATTTATTTAATAATCTCGAAGATATGGAAGAGAAATCTTCCTTTTTCAAATTTACTCTCCACTACTTCCTTTTACAACCTCTATATTCCAGTTCAATTTTTTTCATTTCCATATATGGACTTTATTATACTGACTTCATACCTTCATTAATTCTCTTTCCAAATTTTCACATTTTTATTTTTATAATATACCTATCTTTCAACAACCAACACACAACTAAAAACACATTCCCTGTGAAGTCCTTTCTAAAACTTTACCCCCATCAATATTTTCTCTCTACCATCATATTAACTGTGCTTCTGTTATATCACTAATCATTGTCTATTAATTCAGGAGTTGAGTGCATTTTATAGGTTGGTCACTGACCTAGGCACAGTCTAAGTAGGATGAATGTGTTCTATGCTGTTCTCGACCCCACATCATAGCATAACAGATAGACATTGATCAAGTATTAATGCTGAACTATGATTAGTATTATGCTAAGGGGATTAATGTAAACTATGTAAACATAAACCTAAATATGTAAGCCATCTGCTGGACTTCTCTGGGGACATTTACAAAATAAGAGGTGCTAGGGAAAAGAAGGGTAAAATGGAATTTGAGGAGATCATGTTCCAGGAAGGAGAAAGAATTTGATGGAAAGATGGGATTTGGGAGAGATTATGACATATTTGAGGAATTGGAAAATGAGCAGAGTAGCTGGAATATGAGTGTGGCTAGAGAAGCAATTAGAGTAAT
Source organism: Indri indri (assembly GCA_004363605.1). Classification (NCBI taxonomy): domain Eukaryota; kingdom Metazoa; phylum Chordata; class Mammalia; order Primates; family Indriidae; genus Indri; species Indri indri. The sequence continues at coordinate 11,271 of RJWJ010019050.1, forward strand.
ATCACATATACCTTTATATAAAAGGCGATTTGATAACTGAACAATTAAATGAAGTGAATGTTATGATGATATAGTTTGGGAAATCTCTTGAATTACTGTGTAAAAGATAAGGTGATGATTAGAAAGTGAGTCTTAAGCAATGGAAGTGATGATGAACAAAATTACCAGGATTTTGTGTATTTTCCAGTGGTAATTTGAAAAATGTTTTTGGAGAGTTGTAGAATTTGGCAATAGCATAAATGTGAGGAGGAGAGAGAATAAAGAGATAAGAGTGTTCATATTTCTGTGCTGGGCAATTAGGTGATATGTTCTGGGATTTAAATCACTATATTATAAGTAAAGGGAGTAGTTAAACTTTAGTAATTGTCATAGTAATTTAACAATCCTTACGTGAAATCAAAGTGAAGATAACTGGTAGACAATGGATAACTAGTAGACATGTATTGCATACATATTTTTATTGAGAGAGATTGAAGGGGAGAAATAACTTCTTAAAAAATGGATAAGATTTATTTTTAAATATATATCTTAAGCTTTATTTAACACAATAAACCTCAAACAGGATAGGTAAAAGGAAATTCAAGTAAATTTCCAGGCAAATTCTAAGACTGGAATTAAGTGCAGTACCAACCTTATAAAAACCATATAAAATCTTTTATGAGTTGACTATGACATTGATACCAAAACTAGTCAAGAGCAATACCAATTGTGGAAATAAATGCAAAAATTCTTGACAAATTATTAGAAAGCTAAAATCAGCAATGTATAAAAATAAATTATTATAAAAAGAGTACTGCTTCCTTGTATTTCTCCAAGAGCATAAGATGATTTAGCACAGAAAATATGAGGGTTTACTGATGGCTCTATGGAAGATTAGATATTTTGGGAATCTGTTTTATCTATCCTGTCCAGAACGACTAAACTGTTCTTATACATGTGTGTGTATGCGTGTGTATTTATATTTACATATGTTTATATGTGCGTGTGCATGTATGTGTTTAAATACATATGTATAAATGTATTTTGGGATTGTTGCATTGCTTTACTAAATAATTAAATTTGAAAATAAATGGATGAGTTAATCTATTTCATTAGTAGGAAGTTTTCCTGTCTCCAATGACATGAAGTTATAATTTAATAGAAAATAGTATGGGGTCAGAAGGAAAATATGGATACTAGTAGGGTGAAGGTCAAACTAATCTCTCTCATTCCATTTTTTTTTATTTCAGCATATTATGAGGGTACAGATGTTTAGGTTACGTAAGTTGCCCTTGCCCCCCCCCCAAGTCTGAGATTCAAGTGTGTTCATCCCTCGGATGGTGCACATTGCACTCTTTGTGTACGCATATACCCATCTCCTTCTCCCCCCACCCCCTGCCCGACATCCATTAGATGTTATTCTTACATGTGCATTATATGTTGATCAGTTAATACCAATTGGGTGGTGAGTACATGCGGTGCTTGTTTTTCCATTCTTGGGATACTTCACTTAGTAGAATGTATTCCAGCTCTATCTAGGAGTATGCAAGAGGTACTATATCACCATTGGTCCTTAAAGCTGAATAGTACTCCATGGTATATATATGTAACACATTTTATTAATCCACTCATGTATTTATGGACACTTGGATTGTTTCTACATCTTTGCAATTATGAATTGTGCTGCTATAAACATTCGGGTGCAGGTGTCTTTCTCATAGAGTATCATTTGTTCTTTTGGGTAGATGCCCAGTAATGGGATTGCTGGATCAAATGGTACTTCTACTTGTATCTTTTTAAGGTACCCCTATATTGCTTTCCACAGAGGTTGCACTAGTTTGCAGTCCCACCAGCAGTGTATGAATGTTCCTATCTCTCTGCATCCATGCCAACATTTATTGTTTTGGGACTTTTTGATAAAGGCCAGTCTCACTGGAGAGAAGTGATATTTCATTGAAGTTTTGATTTGCATTTCCCTGATTATTAGAGATGTTGAGCATTTTTTCATATGTTTTTTGGCCATTATTCTGTCTTCTTTTGAAAAGTTTCTGTTCATGTCCTTTGCCCACTTTTTGATAGGGTTGTTTGATTTTTTTTTTGTTGATTTTCCTGAGTTCTAAATAGATTCTAGTTATCAGCCCTTTATCGGATTAGTAGCATGCGAATATTTTCTCTCATTCTGTAGGTTGTCTGTTTGCTCTTGTGATAGTTTCTTTGGCTGTGCAGAAGCTTTTTAATTTGATCAGGTCCAATTTATTTATTGTGGTTGTTGCTGTGATTGCCTTTGGGGTCTTCTTCATAAATTCTTGGCCTAGGCCAATGTCTAGAAGAATATTTCCAACATCTTCCTCTAGAATTCTAATAGTTTCACTCCTTAGGTTTAAATCTGTTACTGAGCGTGAGTTGATTTTTGTGAGAGGTGAAAGGTGTGCATCCTGATACAGTCTTCTACATGTGGCTATCCAGTTTTCCCAGCACCATTTATTGAATAAGGATTCTTTCCCCCAATATACGTTTTTGTCCACTTTGTCAAAGATGGGATGGCTATATGACCATGGTTTTATATCTGGGTTTTCAGTTCTGTTCCACTGGTCAATGGCTCTGTTTTTGTGCCAGTACCAAGCTGTTTTGATTACTACAGCCTTATAATAAAGTTTGAAGTCTGGTAAATTGATACCTCCCATTTTGATTTTATTGCCTAGAATTGTTTTTGCTATGTGGAGTCTTCTCTGGTTCCATATTAAGCGTAAAATTAATTTTCCTACATCTGTGAAGAATGATCTTGGCATTTTAATAGGGATTGCACTGAATCTGTAGATCACTTTGGGTGGTATAGACATCTTAACGATGTTGATTCTGCCGACCTACGAGCATGGTATGGTTTTCCACCTGTTTACGTCCTCTGCTATTTCCTTCCTCAGTGTTTCATAGTTGTCCCAGTAGAGGTCTTTTACCTCCTTAGTTAAGTGTATTCCTAGATACTTTATTTTCTTTGTTGCTATAGTGAAGGGAATTGAGTCTTTGATTTGGGTCTTGGTATGACTGCTATTGGTGTATATGAAAGCCTCTGATTTGGGTGTATTGATTTTATATCCTGAGACTTTACTGAATTCATTTCTCAATTCCAGGAGCCTCTTGGTTGAATCCATGGGGTTTTATAGATATACTATCATGTCATCAGCAAATAGTGAGAGTTTGATCTCTTCTGTTCCCATCCGTATGCCTTTAATTCCACTCTCTTGCCTGATTGCTGTGGCCAGGACTTCCAGCACTATGTTCAATAGAAGTGGAGATAATGGGCAAACTTGTCTGCTTCCAATTCTAAGTGGGAATGCTTTCAATTTTTCCCCATTCAGTATGATGTTGGCTGTGGGTTTGTCATAAATGGCTTGTATCTTTTTTACGTAAGCCCTGTCTATGCCTGTTTTGTTAGGAGTTCATATTATAAAAGGGTGTTGAATTTTGTCAAATGCTTTTTCTGTGTCTATGGAGAGAATCATCTGTTTTTTGTTTTTGCTTCTGTTTACGTGGTGAATTACATTTATAGATTTGCATATGTTGAACCATCCCTGCATCTCTGGAATGAAGCCCACTTGGTCATGGTGGATTATTTTCTTAATAAGAACCTGGATTCGGTTAGCTAGAATTTTGTTGAGAATTTTTGCATCTATATTCATAAGGGATATTGGTCTGTGGTTTTCATTTTTTGCTGTGTCTTTTCCTGGTTTTGGTATCAGGTTTATGTTGGCTTCATAAAATGTGTTGGGGAGGAATCCACCCTTCTCGATGTTGTGGAATAATTTCTACAGGATAGGCACCAGTTCTTCTTTGTAGGTGTGGTAAAATTTGGATGTGAAACCATGTGGTCCAGGACTTTTCTTTTTCGGAATGTTTTTTATTACTGTTTCAATTTCAGTCCTTGATATTGGTCTGTTCAGGAATTCTATTTCTTCCTGGTTGAGCCTAGGGAGGCTGTGTGTTTCTAAAAATTTGTCCATTTCCTCCACATTTTCCAGTTTGTGTGCATAAAGGTTTTTGTAATATTCATAAATTATGTCTTGAATCTCCATGGAGTCAGTTGTAACTTCTTTTTTGTTCCTGATGGAGCTTATCAGGGGTTTTTCTTTTCTGTTTTTTGTTAGTTTAGCCAAAGGCTGTCAATTTTGTTTATTTTTTCAAAGAACCAACTTTTTGTTTTATTAATCTTCCATATAGTTTCCCTGTTGTCAATTTCATTTAGTTCTTATTTGATCTTATTAATTTCCCTTCTTCTGCTGGGTTTGGGGTTGGTCTTCGTCTGTTCTTCTTTTTCCAGTTCTTTGAGTCAATTCATTAGGTTGTCTATTTGTGATCTTTTTGACTTTTGGATATACGCATTTACGGAAATAAACTTTCCTCTCAGGACTGCTTTGGCTGTATCCCACAGATTTTGATAACTTATGTCACCTTTGTCATTTAGTTAAAAGAATCTTTTGATTTCCATCTTTATTTCCTTATTTATGAAGGAATCATTCAGCATAAGGTTCTTTAATTTCCATGACTTTGTGTAGAGATGAGAGTTTCTGTTGGGGTTGATTTCTGTTTTTAGTCCACTGTGAACTGAGAAGATGCATGGTATGATTTCTATTTTTTTTTTTAATTTTTTGAGACATGCTTTGTGTCCTAGAATATGTTCGATCTCAGACAGTGTCCCATAAGTTGATGAGAAGAACATGAATCAGTGGTTTTTGGGTAGAATGTCCTGTAAATGTCAGTCAAGCCCATTTGGTCTAGAGTTTTGTTTAAGTACATTATTTCTTTGTTAATTTTCTGTTCTGAGTATCTGTCCTGTGGTATCAGTGGGGTGTTCAAGTCTCCAACTATTACAGTGTTGCTGTTTATCAATTTGTTTAGATCAAGTAGAGTTTGCTTTATGAATCTGGGTGCACCTAACTTGGGTGCATACATATTTAGAATTGTTATGTCTTCTTGTTGAACTGTACCCTTCACCATTATATAGTGACCCTCTTTGTCTTTCATTACTTTGTTGATTTAAAAACCAAGTTATCTGAGACCAAAACTGCTACACCAGCCTTCTTTTGGCTTCCATTTGCTTGAAATATTGATTTCCACCCCTTTACCTTGAGTCTAAATGCATCCTTGCAGGTTAGATGCATTTCCTGGAGACAGCAGATGCTTGGCTTGTTTTTATTTTTATCCATTCGGCCAGCCTATGTGTCTTGAGAGGGGAGTTCAAGCCATTCACATTTATTGAGGGAACCGAAAGTGGGGTGAAAAACTGTTCATTCTGTTGGGTTGCATTTTGTTGCGTTGTTTTCTCTCTTGAGCCATTGTGGAATCTAGCCTTTATTCTTTAACTTTTGAGTGGTTACACATTTGAGAGTGTTTATCATGCTGATCCTTGTGTAATTCTGTTTTAAGTACTTCTTGGAAAGCTGGTCTTGTCTTGGTGAATTCCCTCAGTCTTTGCTTATCTGAGAATGTCTTTATTTCTCCTTCATGTATGAAACTTAGTTTTTCAGGGTACAAGATTCTAGGCTGGGCATTCTTCTGTTTCAGAAGAGTGAGAATAGGGCCCCAGTCTTGCCTTGCTTGTAGGGTTTCAGTTGAGAAATCTGGAGTTACTCTGATGGGCTTTCCTTTGTATGTTACTTGTTTCTTTCACCTTACAGCTCTTAGAAGGACCTCTTTAGTGGATATTTTGGTCAATCTGATGACTGCATGACATGGTGTCTTCCTATTTGCATTGAATCCCCCTGGGGTCCATTGAGCTTCTCCTACCTGTATATCTAGATTTTTAGCAAGGCCTGGGAAATTCTCCTCTATTAATTCTTCAAATAGCTTATCCAGCCCTTTAGTGTTTTGTTCTTCACCTTCTGGAACCCCCCTCACCCTCAGGTTTGGGTTTTTCACATAATTGCACATTTCTTGTAGGCTTTTTTCTTTTCTCTTAATTTTCTGCTCAATCTCTGTGACTGACTTAATTAATTGGAAGGAGTTGTCGTCAATCTCTGAGATTCTTCCTTCTGTTTGATCTACCCTGTTCTTGAGGCTTTCCATGGTGTTTTTTAGTTCCCTGAATAAGTCCTTCATTTCCAGGAGATGAGTTTGTTTTTTCTTTAATATTTCAATTTCTTTAGTGAATTTTTCTTCCAAGTCCTGGATTTTTTTTGTGGTTTCTTTGTGCTGGTTATCCATTTTTTCTTGCATATCACTCAGTTTTCTTACAATCCATGTTTGAAACTCTTCTTCTGTCATTTTAGTGTTCTGAGTTTGGTTAATGTCCATTGCTGGGGAGTTGTTGTTCATCTTTGGGGGTGTGCTTTCCCTTTTAGTCTTCATACTTCCAGAGTTCTTTTGCTGGTTCCTTCCATCTGGATCAGTTGTTCCTTCTTGTCTATAGATTTTCGTTTGGATAATGACACACCCTGTTTAGTCTCTGAGCCAGTAGGTGGTGTTTGTGGGTGAGATTCAACCACACCCTTTATGATGAATCAGTAGATGCAGTAAATGGGTGTGCAGGATGACCTCCCTGTCAGTAGGTGGAACTTGCATGGAGGAGCGAGCTGCAGTGCTGTTTTGGGGTCCGGTAGCTAGCTCTTGTTCCTCTAGAGAGGCCCTCTTGTGCCTCGGGTGGTGGGTGGGACCCTGGAATTTCCAGGTGTGTCCTTATTCTCCACTGCAGTGGAGGCAGGACCAGGAGTGAGTCTGGGTGGGGCTGGGTTGGGTAAGCCTGTCCTCAGGCTCCACAGCTGCTGTTAGCAGGGATCAAAGATCTGTTCTTCGCTTCTATGCAAAGCTGCCGGGAGGTGCTGAAATGGCTCCACTCAGCTGACAGTCTGGGCTTGGGGGGCGGTGGGACTGTCTTAGACCTGCACTCCAGAGCAGGTCTTGCTCCCCTCCCCCCTCCCCCTCTCCGTGGCCTCTCCCAGCCCTCTGCCAGCAAGCAGGACCTCAGGCCAATGGATCTTCCCTGGCTGTGATGTGGGCTGGAGGTTCCCTACCCAGGATCGCAGCCTGAGCTTGGTGCACAGCCCTCTTTGGGGAGGAGGGTTGCCCCTCAGGCACACTGATCTGCCCCTGAAGGCACACATTCCCCAGTAGGCTCTTTCACAGTTCTCTCTTCTGTGCCCAGGGCAGTGTGATCATGACCTGTATTACGGGGTCTGGTCTGCAGGCCTGTCCCCTGGGCCCTGGAGATCAATCCCTGACCCTCCCAGGGAGAGGGGTGCTGGTCTCAGATCACCTACTGGGTGCCCAAGCTGGATCTATTTCATTCCACCTTGGGATTTGCCCCAGTCTCCTGGAGTCCCCAGGCAAGCAGCACCTGGTAGGCCTGGTGGGTAGGGAGCTTTCAGTCTGAGTACCCCTCAGTCTGCTGTAGGGACCCAAAAGGAAAGGTCCCGTTCCTTGGAGATGCCTCCGTGTGATGGCTAAATTGTCTCTCTGGGCACCCACGGGTGGGGAAGGGGAAGGAGACAATGGAGCACTGTGGCATCTGCTGATAGGCTCAGGTTGTGCCCAGGGAGGTGCCCCAAGGGAGCTGGGAGCCTGGCGCCTGTCACAAGAAGCCACTGCTCACTGGCAGCAGCCATCTCTGGGCTGGTGTCAGCAGGTCTCTCCAACCACTCAGGAGCCCACCAACAGTCCGAGATGCAAGGAAGGGGAAAGTTATCTGCTCCACCTACCCTTGTTGCTGGTCTCCAAGCCTCTCGGGGACCTTTCTCCTTCCAGTTCTCCTCCACATCTTCCCGTGGAGTCTCCTGTAGTTTCAGGCACACTTCCTTCCAACCCTCACCCGATCTATGTTTCCCTGCTAGTTTATTTTTTTCTCTTTCTTCTAAAATTTGTCTTTTTTGCAAAGACACTCTGGCGGATTTTCTCATCCGCCATCTTGGCTCCTCCTCTCTGTCATTCTAATGCTGCGTTTTCCCCAAAGGTCTGTTGATGAAGATACAACATATTCTTCTTTATCAGAATTGGATTTAACTGTGTATGTTTCTAAAAAGCCAAGAGTAAAATTTAGTTTGAAATAATTTACAGTTTTTTCTGCCTCCCAGTTGCCTGACATAAGCAAACATATACATTATTTGGGTGAATATTATCAATAAATAACTCAGACTTTGCCTTTTTAAAAAACATTGAGTAACATTACCATCCTACCCAAACAAAACCAAAAAATTGATGACAGTGCTCCTTGTGAGATAGGAAACAATTATAGACACACACACACACACACACACACACACACACACACACACACACCTTTTGAAACCTTTTGATTGCCCAAGCTTACCACCTGGAGAGTGATTCTAGGCTGTAGTGTAGTAAGACCAAGGAGTAGTCTGTTCTTCTTACTGAGATGATGAGACGAAGCTGGATGTCTTGTAAGTCCAGGAAGGGTAGATTTTCATGGGGGAAGAGTTCTAGAGATAAGAGACCGACACAAAAAGAAACCTGAAGAGATCTGCATAGGATCCTCCTCAATTCTTCAGCCAAATATGCATCCGCATATGTATATGAGACATCTACTTATATCTGGTGAAGGAAACCAAAGAGATTGAAGAAATAAATTCCAAAGGACATATAGGGCCAGATAGTTCCTTCATCCCCCATCCAGCGTTCTCTACTCATTGGGTAGAGAATATCAGAATAGTTTTGACTCAATAATTGGGACCTATTAGCTCTATATTAAATTGCTCTTGTCTTGCCTAACAAATCTTAAAAATCAGGATAAATATCTTGTCTTGTACCTGGGAACAGACAACAAAACAAACAAACACAAACAATTGTAAAAGTACTGGAGAAATTTGAATAACTTCTGTAGTTTAGTTAATAACATTTTGTAAATACTACAAATTTATACATATTATTTTAATTTTGATCATTGTACTATGGTTATGTAATACATTAATATTAGGAGAGGATGAATTAGGGATAAACAGAAACTCTCTAACTTTGCAACTCTTTTTCAAATCTAAAATTATTTCAAAATAAAAAGTAAAATAAAATACTACTTCTGATAATTTAATTGCATCCCTGAACAAAGCTCAAGAATATTTGTAGAAACAAAAAAAGGCAATAAGGTAAAACCAAAATTACTAAACATACAAAGAAGCAGGAGGAAACAAATGCCAATATAAGCCATGAAGAATAAAAGCTCTTCTGAGACAGAATCAGAAATATCATAGATAATTGAATTGGTAGATAAGGATATTAACAGTTGTCATAAATCTTTTGTATATGTTCAAGAATTAGAAGGAAATATTAAATATAAGATATTTAAGATAAAAATTGCTCAAAATTCCAGAGATGAAAAATTAAAATGTCTGAAAAATACACTGAATGGAATTAATATTTGATTGGATATTATAAAAGGAAAGATTACTATACATGAATATATAGCAAATAAATAAATAAATAAAAACTCAGACAGGAAGAAGATTTAAAAAGAAAATTTAACTAAACATCAGTGAGCTGAGAGACAACTTTAAGCAGTCTGATAAATGTCTAACATGGAGAAGGTAAGGACAGAAATATCAGTTGAAAAATAATAATTAAAATTTCCAAACTTGAGCTCTAGAAAGCTCAAACACAAGAAACATGCACAAGAAACATGAGAAAAACAAAATGAAAACCAAAAATGATTACACCAAGATATAGCATGATCTAGTTGCTAAAAACCCCTAATAAAGAAAAAATATGAAAATTAGCTGAAGTGTAGAGGAGTTGAGATACAGAGAAGACACATAATGAAAGAAGCATAAGGATAAGAGTTGTAGCTGACTACAAGCTGGAAACAATACATGCCAGTTGACAGTAGAACACAATCATTAATGTGATGACAGAAAAACAAAAAAAAAATTGTCAATCAAGAATTCTATATGTAATTAAGCCAAATTCTCCCAGACCTACAAAGAAGAACCCATTCTACTGAAATTATCACATAACATTGAGAAGAAGGGAATCCTCTCTAACTCATTCTATGAAGCCATTATCACCTTGATACCAAACCGAGGAAAGGACACAACCAAAAAGGAAAACTGTAGACCTATATCCCTTATGAAACATGGGTGCAAAAATCAACAGAATACTAGCAAACTGAATTCAGTAGCACATCAGAGAGATAACTCATCATGATCAAGTGGCTTTCATTCCAGAGATGCAAGGATGGTTCAATATATGCAAATCAATAAATATGATTCACCACATAAACAGAAGGAAAAACAAAGACCATATGAATATCTCAACAGATGCAGATAAACATTTGATAAAATCCGTCACCCCTTCATGACAAATACCCTCAACAAATTAGGCAAAGAAAAAACATACCTCAAAATAGTAAAAGCTATATATATGAGAAACCCACAGCTAACAGCATACAGAATGAGGAAAAGTTGAAATCATTTCCTCTAAGAATAGAAACAAGACAAGGGTAACCACTGTCACTATTTCTATTCAACATAATGCTGGAAGTTGTACCAGAGCAATCAGGCAAGAGACAGAAATAAAGGGCATCCATATCCAGAAAGAGGAGGTCAGACTACCCCTGTTTGCTGATGATTTGATCTTATATCTAGAATACCCTAAGGACTCCACCAAAAGACTCCTAGAATTGAGAAAATAATTCAGCAAAGTCTCAGGATGCAAAACCAATGTACACGAATCAGTAGCATTTCTATGCACTAATAACAGTCATTATGAGAGTCAAATCAAGAATGCAATATCATTTAAAATGGCTGCAAAGAAAATAAATAACTAGGGATATACTTAACCAAGGAGTTGAAAGATCTCTACAAGGAAAACTACAAAATACTGATGAAAGAAATCATAGATGACACTAACATATGGAAAACTCTCATGCTCACGGATTGGAATAATCAACATTGTTAAAATGTCCATACTGCCCAAAGTCATTTACAGAATCAACACAATTCTCATCAAAATACCAATATCATTTTCACAGGTCTTTAGAAATAATCCCAATCTTCATATGGAAACAAAAAGAGTCAGAATAGCCAAAGCAATCATAAGGAAAAAGAATGAATCTGGAGGCAACACGTTATCTGACCTTAAATTGTCCTATAAGGCTATAATAGCCAAAGCAGCATGATACTAGTATAAAGGTAGACACATAGCCCAATGGAACAGAATAGAGAACCCAGAAATAAAACCATGCAGCTATGACCAACTGATTTTTGACAAAAACCAACAAAAATATATATGGGAGAAATGATACCCTATTCAATAACTGGTGCTGGGAAAATTGGATAGCCATACGTAGAAGAAAGAAATTGCATATTTATCTCTCTATATATACAAAAATTAGCTCAAGATGGATTAAAGGCCTGAATGTACAACCTGAAATCATAAAAATTCTGGAAGAACTGATAGGAAAAACTTTTCTAGACATTAGCCAAGGCATAGAATTTATGACTAAGACTACAAAGGCAAATACAACAACAACAAAAATAAATAAATGAGTCTTAATTAAATTAAGAAGCTTTTGGACAAAAGGGAGATAATCAACAAAGTAAATACACAACCTACGGAATTGGAGAAAATATTCACAAACTGTACATCCTACAAAGTGCTAATATCCAGAATCTACAGAGAACCCAAACAAATCAGAAAAGAAAAATCTCTATAAAAAAGTGGGCAAAATGCATGAACATAGTTTTTCAAAAGAAGACATGCAAATGACCGACAAACATATTAAAAAATACTCAACATCACTAATCATCAGGGAAATGCAAAGTAAAACCATAATGAGATACCACTTTCCCTATCAGAATGTCTATTATTAAAAGGCCAAAAAACAACAGATGCTGGCTTGGCTATAGTGAAAAGGAACACTTACAAACTCTTGGTGGGACTGTAAATTAGTACAATCACTATGGAAAACAGTTTGAAGATTCCTCAGAGAACTAAAAGTAGACTTATGATTCAATTCAGCAATCCCACTATTGGGTATCTACCTAAAGGAAAAGAAGTCATTATATCAAAAAGATACATGTACTTACATTTTTATTACAGAAATATTCACAATTGAAAAGATATGAAATCAGCCTAAGTGCCCATAAATTGATGAGTTGATGTACATTACTACTCATAGAGTACTACTACTAAGCCATAAAAATCAATGAATTTAATGTTATTTGCAGCAAAATGTGTGTAACTGGAGAACATTACCCTAAGTGAAATATCTCAGGAATGGAAAAACAAACAAAACATGTTCTCACTAATAAGTAGGAGTTAAATGATGGTACACCTGGTCATAAAGTGGTGTAAAGGACATTGAAAACTAAGAAGGGGAGAGGCTAGGAGGAGAATGAGAGATAAAAACTTACCTGTTGGGTATAATGTACGCTATTCTGGTGAGGAGCACGCTAAAAGCCCTGACTTCAGCATTATACAATTCATCCCTGTAACAAGAACACTTCTACCTCCGATTATTTTGAAATAAAAATCATAAAAAAATTCTAAATGCAATTAAAATATATCCCAACAAGCAGATTAAATAAAGACATTTGCAGATGTACAAAATACGAAAGAGACAATCATCAGCAGAACCACAGTGCAAGGAATGTTTAAGGAAGTCATTCAGGAAGAAACAAAATTATATTAGGTAGAAATTCAAATCTATATAAAGGCAAGAACAACAGAAATAGTTATGACATGGATACCTATTAAACATTTTAAAAGCATATCATGTAAATCTCTTTAAGAGATAATTGACTGTTTAAAGCAAAACTAATGAGAACATGCCCCAGGATTTATGAAAATGTTGAAATGATACACATGGCAATAATGGTACAAAGTCCAGGAGGTGTCAATAAAAACTTTTGGCAACATACTGTTGTAAAGTTCTTACTCTATATGTGAAATGGTCTGATATCACAAAAAGGTAGATTGTGTTAAGTATGTATGCTACAAACTCTAATGCAATCACTACATTAACAAGGAAGTATTTTTAACTAACAGTCCAACAAATTAGATAAAATGGAATCATAAAAATACTCATTAAATCAAAAACAAGAAAGCAAAAAAATGGAATTACAAGGACTTGGGACAAATGGAAAGCAACATTAATTATTTCTACATTAAAATCAGATAAAATGGATATAAAATGAAATAATACTACCAAAGAAAATAAGGTCATTTAAACTTGTAGGGCATCAAAATTCATAAATAATTATGCACCTAATAACAGAGCTTCAAAATTCATAAAGAAAAAATTAGATATTCAAAAGAAAAAAAAGACAAATCCACAATTTTAGTGGAATATTTTAATACTCTTATTCAACAATTTATAGAATATGCATAAAGAAAATTAGTAAGTGTATAAAAATGTGAATGGAACTATTAACCAATGTGATCTAAATGACGTTTATAAAATACTTTACCTAGCAACTGTGAAATATACAGTATTTCAACATTTGCAACATTAACTAAAATATTTTGGGCCATAAGACAAGTCTCAATAAATTGAAAAGGATCAAGTCATCCAAAGTATGTTGTCAGACCACAATGGAATTTAAATAGTAATTAACAACAAATTATATGAAAATTTCCAAATATTTCAAAACTAAGATACTTTTAAGTAAGTCATAGGACAAATAACCCCCCCCCCAAATTAAAATATATTGTGAATTGAAAGAAAATGAAAATAAAACATACCAACACTTTTGGGATTTGACTAAACCAGGAGTTATAGGAAAATTATAACACTAAATGCTTTTATTAGAGATCATTTTTTATTGTAAGAACAAAGAGAAAAAAATGCAAAACATAAAAGCAAATGAGATCTCTCAAAGAAAGATGATAAAAACAAGAGTAGAAATTACATGGAAAACAGTGCTATACCTGAGAATATAGTACTCCCCAACTCATTCTATGGAGTCACCATTATGTTGATACCCAATCTGTATAACACATTTTAAAAATGACAAATCTATATTACCAAGAAACACACCTCTAAAATTTGTACTAGAATTGCACTAAATCACATCCAACAATATAGAAAAATAATAATGAGTCATAAGCAAGTGTTTATTGCAGATGCAAGGTTGAATTAATGTTAAACTATCAGCCAAAGGAAGTTACAGCACCAAATTTTTATGTGCGCACACACACATGCACATGCATACATAGGCATTTAAATTGATCCAAAATATCATTAGATAATATTCATCATCTATTTTGGATTAAAACAAATTAAGAAAATTACACATAGAAGACAACTGCCTTAAGCTGATGAATGTCATCTACAAAAAACCTAGAGCTGACATCATTTTTAATGGCAAAACACTGGATTCTTTCTCGCTAACTTCAAGGCAAGGGTATCCATTTCTATTCAGTGTTTCACTGGGGGTTCCAACCAGTACAGTAAAATACATATATATACATATGTATATATATATAAACACAGATATATATATATATAAAACCACTTGTGATGACAAATGAAAATTTGTCACTTTTTGTCATATATATGTCAAAATGTATCATACAAAATATGCATATAAATTCTGATTGTTTCCAGTGTTCAATTTGATTCCTATATTTTGCTTCCTAGCCTCAATTAAAATAATTAGTAAAGTTATTAACTTTGATTCCATTATAATGCATTTAAAATTCCTTTTAATTGTTCATGTGATCCATCTTCCAAGACCCATTTAAATACAGATGTAAATTTCCCACCTTTAATTATCTTATAGATACTGCCAAAAATCTACTTCAATTGCAGATTCAAAATAAAACGATTCCATTCCAAAATTACACATATAAATTGAACTCTGTTAAAGAAAGGGAGAACAGAGAAAAACCCATAAAATAAATTGATAGAATTTATATACTTTTTACTTTATGATACTATATTTTATAATACATGCTTGCTGTATTATGAAATTTCAGGGCTAAGAATAAAAACCCTTTTTCCAGTTTCTTTAGAAACTGGATCAGAAAGGCTATAGGTAACCAGTATGCTGTAGGTATTGAAAGACAGACTCTCACTTGTAGATTTCCTTTGCTGAGTGCCTGCTGGGAGACACAGGTGCCAGGTTCTAGACCTATTATATTACTGCTTTAAACACCAGAGGAACAGCAATTAAAATGATGTATTTATTCTTCTTTGGAAAATGCATGAGGGTCTTTAACTGCAAAAGGAAGACAATGGCACAATTGAAGTACCATTTCCTCCTTGGCTATTGCAACTTTTTAACTACCAAACAGCAGACTTGTAAGAATGCTCAACATAGCATAGCAACAGTTGCTTCAGTTTTTCACTTTTGCCACATTTAGAAAGAGGCATCCTTTATTTTCATCATTTTACCATTCACCTTAAATACTTTTAGACTGGGCATTTACTAGTCATTAATGACAAGCTAGGTTTGATTACTTTGGGTCCACTTTGAATCTTTCCTTTGTGCTTTATTATGTAATAAGAGAATAGTTATTTTATATGTTTTGGGTTTACTTTAAAGAAGTCAAAATAATGTGAATATTTGCTATCACATGTATACACATGCTCCTCAGAGATATCAGGTTTATTTTTTTATTAATATATTTGGCTATGTTTAAAAGCCTGTTTTAAAATATCCACAATATCATGTTATATGAACAGTAATCAATGGATTCAAAAGGAAAGTAACAAACAGTCGAAATTGTTAATAGGACTCAAAGTGTACTGGAAAGCTCTATTAACTATGGTACTCTTAAAGCAAAAAAGGTACACATTCTTTGGGGTGAATGAGATGAATAAGGCATTTTCCTAAAGTGAATAAGTCATTACTTTATGGAAATTAATGTGTGCTTTAAAATTAATTTTTGACAGGAGCAATCTAAAATGTTATAACTATCATTTATTAAATGCTGATTAATCAGCAGAAGCTTTAATGTATACTTTAAGCACACTATCTCATGCAATCTTTACCGCAGCCAAACTTGTTAAGTAGATGCTCTATCAGCATTTTACAGATGATGAAAATGAGCCTTAAAGTAGATAAGGTAGACCCATGTAAAAAACTGAAAGCTGAAAGGCATGAAACTATGATTTACTATTCTGATCCACAGAGGCACAGGCACTGTGCTTTTGCTTGCTTTGTTCAGTCTCTTCTCCAGAGTAATCTTTAGCTCCTTTTTCCTCATTTCCCTTTGGCTCCCACATTCAGTTTCACACCTTAATTTCTCACCTGAAATATTTTTTCACTGTGGCGGTTTCCCTAATGTCTCTACTACTAAATTAGACTCATTTCCTTTTCCTTGACTATTGAAATGTTATGTTATTTTAAATATTAAGCCCACAGATGGTGGTTATTTGTTATGGCCACCCTAGGGAACTAATGCTTAGGCTTAGGCACTTAACACTGGGGTCCTGGTATAGTGTAGTCGATACATAAATATGTAGAAATGGCTTTGAAATTGGGTAATTGGTAGCTGAAAAAGTTTTGAAGTGTATGGTAGAAAAACCCTAGATTTCCTTGAAGGGACTGCTGGTAGAAATATGAATGATAAAGGTGATTTCGGTAAGGTTTAGAAAGAAGGGACAGAAACTACAGAGAAAGCTTCTATCATCTTAGAAAAAATATATATCCCTATGAACAGAATGTTTCCAGAAATATGAATGTCAATGATGCTTCTCATGAGGTCTCAGACTGGAAGGAGAAATATGTTATTAGAAACTGAAGAAAAGGTGATCCTTATTAACAAGCGGTAGAAAATTCAGCCAAATTAGCTTTTACTGTTGGACACAAAGTAGAACTTTTAAGTCAAAAACTTGGACATTTAGTTGAGTCCAAGCAAAGTTTTGAAGATGTGGCCTGGTTTCTCCTTGCTTCTTATAGTCATATGTGAGAGAAAACAGATAAATTGAGGAAGAACTTTGTAAGCAAAAAGGAACCAGAACTTGATAACTTGGAAAATTTTCAGCCTATCCATATTATAAAAGATGTTAATTCATATTCTCCATAAAATGTCAAAAGTTTGGCTGGACAATCTTTTGCCGAAGAGATTAATCATGTGACTTATGCATCCAACCAACCATTTCAGCAGAAGCCAGGAATAGAGACGAGGTTATCCCAAGTGGATCTATGGAAAATCTTCATGTCTAATGGCATGGATTCCCTTAACATTCACAGCAGACCAACACATTTTGAGAATTTTATGCCAGCCTGTACTGAAGAAGATAGGGATGGAAGAAAACAGAAGAATGATTCTAATAGCAGGAACACTGAGGGAGAGATCAGAGAGGGTGGAGCTGCAGTCCCAGAGGACTAAGAGAGTAAGCACCAAAACACAGAGGATTACTCTCAGGTCTTGAAACCTAATGAAATTTGTCCTGCTGTGTTGTGAAGTTGCTTTGGACTAATAAACTCTTTGCTACTTCCATTTTCTTTCTTTGAAGATGGGAATTCCTTCTAACTGTCCTACCATTGTATTTTGGAAAAAGTTAATTTCAGAGGACTGAGAATGGAGAGGAATTTAACTCCAGGATGGATCATACCCAGGGTCACATTCATACTTAATTTAGATGATGAGATTAGAAACTGTTTGAATTGATATTTAGGTGATATTGGGGACTTAGAGTTGGTTAATTCTTAATCTTTTTGGTGATGTTGCGATGGCATGAGTTTATGTTGCATGAAGGATACATGCTCATTGTGGAAGGAGACAAAAGAAGTAATATACTTGATTGAATAGTGTTCTCCCAAAAATCAAGTCTACCTGTAGTATCAGAGTATTAACATTATTTAGAATAGAATCTAAATGCTGGTATAGGTAAGCTTGTACCTACAGTTCCTTTCAATATGAAGTTACCTTATAAACTTTCTGAGCAAAGTTAGGTTGTGACTTAACCCTAGTTATTAGTCTGATGGCCAAGAGAGAATGGTAATGATGCATCCTAAGAAAGCTGTATATTTTCTTGCAAAAAAGGCACTACTATATGGTCTTCGACCATGCTTTAAACAGGGAGGAGTGGGTCACTTCATAGGCTCAAAGGGTTTTAATTAACTTAGGAATTCAAGATTTTTACATGTGTGGTCCCATATGTGCCCATATCAATTCTAAGTTTCCAAACATTTCCTAATTAAGTGTTGATCTTGGCATAACATATTTTCTGGGGTTCAGAATTCAACCTTTGCTGGAACTCCACACCCTAATAGTCAGCTTTTTCTGGTGTCGAGCTGTAGGAAATGAGACTCTTTTATATGATGCTAACCAAACCCTCTGATTTATTAATCTCTCACAACTTTTTATTGTATTTCTTCAATGAACCAATAGCATACAGCAAATGTCATCAATTCCATATTCTTTCCTACGACTACCTCTACTGAATATCCCAAATGTTTATCCACTTATTCCCATCTGTATATATCCTATCACAATTCACCACTGGATGAATTTTTAACAGTTGTATCTCTACAGCACGGGATGGGCAATTAGCATCAAAACCGACCCGTGATGGAATATTCATTAGCATCTGGCTAGCAGTTTATTCTGCTTCAGAATCCCATTTTATAATCAACTTTGTAGGGTCATATACAATACCAACAGACATAGATCATCATGTTCCCCAGGAAATAGATATTTGCTTGCAGAAATTTAATTGATTAGTGCTATTGGGAACACTATTTGTAAGGGGGTGAAGGGTTGAGGATTGGGTACAGTAAGATTGAATTGTGATTCAGTTGTAACTGAGGCATCCGCCAATTCTACAGGGACTTTGGAACTGAGTTGGCCTTAAGAGACATCCTGAATATATGTAAGACAGCTGCAGTAATCAGGCCCTTAAAATAATGATCTGGGAAGTACTCAACAGCATTCACAGAAAGTAATTAGTCTTGATGACCTTCAAGCATATGAATGACCGTGAATGTTAGGGAGGAGAACACTTTAACCTAAATAATTTGGAGTTCTAGAACCCCTCTGCACTCTTACCAGGGGAAATGCAGATGTCAGAGGTGAGGAGTGGTTCCAAGAAACACTTTTCTAATGGGAAAATGCAGAATTAGAGAGAGAAATTAGGAAACTACTGCTCTAATTCAGAAAATCATGATAAATATTTTGCTAAAACTGATGCATAAAGTTGATGCTGTTAGTTCTATTTTTCAAGAAAAATAAAACCTAATTCTACATTGAATTGCCTGTGGAAATAAAGCCTATCCGCTTCTCAGAGGAAACAATCTTTTCTTGAAAATTAGATCCAAAAAACTCTTTAGAGATATGTAGAGGCATAAAAAATATAGAAATATATCATTTAATCCACTGAAATTTCATTTGTCTGTCTAAAGTACATTAGAATATATTTGTCAGGCAGCCAATAATGAAGAAAATATGTCTTAAAGCTACTACAAGGATATGTTTTGACTAGATCATCTTGGTTTTTTATGAGATGTGAGACAGTATGCTTTTCTTATACACCATCTTTCCAAGTGATTGGTTCATAGTCAGGATTGTGGATTCTGGTTGACAAGTGGTATGAAATTTTGGTGTTTCAATATCTTTGTGTGTGTGTGTGTGTGTGTGTGTGTGT